>JAMKCH010014257.1:0-123376 GCA_023653785.1 Ophioderma brevispina
AAATGCTGGGGCAGTAACGGTCAGCATCCTTGGTTCCAGAAATGCACAAAAAACGCCACCTCCCCCTTGGAACTCTTCCTTCATTATGTCATTTTTTTCATGCATTTGTCCCTGTAATGTTTTACTTTTCATAGGTCGAAACTAAAACAAATCAATAACACGTCAATCTTTACTGTTTTGTTTCGCGAAAAACGGGGCTTTGGAAATTCGAGACTTAATTTGAGCTGTATTCTACTTGATTGAAAGATATTTGTGGATTAAAACCTGGTTAAAATAATGATGCAAATATAGCCAACTGTATATATAATTTTTGTTATTGACAACTAATTCATATTATCTGCCAAAAATAATGTTAATAAAATTGTTTTTTAATATGTGAAAACGACAAAAATAGCAATATTCAATGACAAATACATCGCGCAAATACACACTATGTAAAACGGGCAAAATGCAGGTGCGCACACTCGCCCAAATACATCACTATGTGATGAGGGTATTTTAAGGTTTGCAAATATGTCATATGTAGTTTACATTTACTATCCGACTAATTATCCATGGGAGGGTAGATATTTGGAACTTATGAGTTCGAATGAAAACAACATGAGATGCCAAATTTCTAAAAAAAGTTAAAATGTCGAATACGTCAGTATGTGGCTGCGGCCCCGACATTTCGTTAAAGTGAAATTACATTAGGATTTTAAACATATGACTTACTCCCAGTTATAAACAAGCATTCAAAACACAACAAAATGCTAACCAAACAAAACAAAGAAAAACAAACACACACAAATCACGATCCTTTACTACGCCCAAACTAATTTGACTTTCGTAATTATACTTAAATAAAATATGAATAGATAATCTATTAGGCGACCCGTGCATTTGAATGCAGTAACCTTCTAATCAACAATTAAATGCTTTTTTACAATAATACAAAAGATGGATTCTAAGTTTCACTTTAAAAGAATACCGGCGACGATTGGGCACATCAATGGTTGTGGTAGAATTTGTAGATATATGTAAACCCAATACGTTCTTCTGTATCGATTAATTTAACATCTTTTTCGATAACCAAATCATATCTTACCGTTAGCGTTTATTCATTTGATATTTCGATTTTTTAAAACCGTTTCTAGAAATGACAATGACGTTTGGTGAGTGTTTGACTTTTTAAATCCGACCTCTCAGACTAGTAACTGGAGAACATCATGCAAGTTTTGGAAGGCCGACAAGGCTAAAAAATGTTACTCTTCGTGCAATGTAATTACTGAGGTTAGGACATCTTAAACATGGTATGTTTTCAAAAATCGAGAAAAAATGTATCTCTATGAGTAGGTCCAAAAGCAAATATGCATATGAATATTTGCGTATGAATAATGAGAGTCCCGATATAAGTAAGGAGAAAAGTTTGCCAAACTGGGCCTTCCGTAATCAAACAATTTATTGAACCACTAGACTCATAGGCGAGAGAAGAGTACCAGATATTGTCGAAACTCAGGAGGTAATCTACGATGCAGGAGCATCTTCACGTTACACCTACTGACCCACGTTACGATCTCAAAAAGAAGACGCGGAATCAGTGCTGAAAGTAGTAGAGAGGGCGGGCTTGCGATCTGTTGCTTTTCTGCACTTTTCTTTATTTCTGGGAAAAGCGCGAGATCGCTAAGTGAATTGATCGAATAGTAACCACATCTGGGAGTGCAGATAGCCTTACTTCGAAAAAGTGAAATTTCACATTTTTTTTTTTTTTTTTTTTTTTTTAAATATTAAAAAAAAGTATAACATGTTATCATTTTGTAAATTATCACGAGAAAATTTGATCCAAACTTTTCTTTGGATGGAAGATGATGTGAAATCTCTCTTTTTCGGCCTGTAGATATTGTGAAAAGATTGAAAATCTTTTATTATTATGATAAATATTTTATAAGTTATGGAGTGGTTAGGGGGAAAGTCGGGGAAATTCACCCTTCTTATGCACTAATTAATAAGTTAAGGGGAATTTCGTTTCCACCTAACGTTATCCTTTGTTTGCGATTTATTACGTCAAAGGATATGAATATTAATTTATGCAAATTAAAGATAATCCAATAGAGTAACAAAGGATATGAATATTAACTAATCTAAATAATAATAATAGCTCATTATAGCTTAATGAATACTTCAAATTTCCCATTAAGTGTCATTCTAAAGTAATTATTATTATTATAATTATTGTCATAATATTATTATTATTTATGTACTGTACTGTAATATGCAATCATATGATTGGAGTGTATTTAATAACTTATTTGCGTTTTATAGGAAAAGTAGGTGGGGATTTAGAACAATGTGCATCCGATCTCCTTGATGCTATTGAAGAATTCGCAATCAACGACAAACCGCAGAGACTCCATCTAATTAAGTTGACAATATTTCAACCAGATATGGTTTCCACCTTTGAAGAAGCGATGAACAACAAATCCGGCAAATCGACTGGATTTCTTTCAAAAGGATTCTGTAAGTAGCAAAAAAAAAAATAACAACAGCAACAATAATAACTCACAATGCCATCTTCTGAGAGAGGGAAAGGGAACATAAAAACAAACAAACGGGGGCGTTTCCATCAGTGGTATTAACCAACATTGCTTACACATTACACCTGCTTATTGGCAAAAGCGCCGTGCTAGTAATACGGAGGTTGCCGGTTCGAGTCCATGTTTTTTTAAAACTTGTGTGCGCTGGCCATCTCCAGGAAAATAAGTATTCATCCTTGGAGAACTAAGTAGTTAAAATTTCTAAACAAATATAAATCGTATATGTAAATATACCGTTCTAATACTATCCGCGAGGGAAGCGATGGACACCTTTCGGACCTAACACATATAGATGATATAATTGGCAAGAGCGCGGTGCTAGTAATAAGGAGGTCGATGGTTCGAGTCCGGCCAAAAGCACATTTTTCAACACTTGTGTGCGCTGGCCACAAGATTAATAAATATTCATTTGCTTGCATATTTCCTGATCTTCTTCTTCTATATTTTTGAAAGGAAGAGGTCGGGATTACGGTAATTGTTTCATTTAGGGCGCTATATCCCTTAAAGCCCTGAATGGAATTCTTGCCACTTTTAGAAATCACGAGGCGGACTTCTGCCTTATGTTTACGGGGAAAGTGCTCCTAGATCTAACAGCACAAATACCGCTACCTCCCTTTTTGCGGTGATCGTCATGTTGCTAGTCATATTGCTCTAGAGACGTAAGGGATGTAAGATCTCAAAATTCTTCTATAAATTGAATGAAACGTATGACCCTAATATTCATGGTTGCTGGTTTTTTTAAAATGCCGTACGCTGCAAATTGCTTAGGATATTTTCCTTTCCTTAGAAGAATATAAACATTAATTACAAAATAATGAAAAGTTCATAAGTAGAATAGAATATTCTATTCCATTACATTTTTTAAATAAATTACTGCTGATTATTTTTATAGAACTTTTTATCGAAAACAGGAAAGTTCATCGTGTTTAACCTTTGTTACATTACGTTTTCACAGCGTTCATGAAAAAACTGGTTTTCGTCAACATCAAGTTCTGAAGAGACAGCGGTAGGTACATGTCAGCCATGCCCAGGAACAAGGGATGTTACTTGAAATAACGGCCAACGATGAGGACACATACGAAGGGCCATCATATGATCGACGATTTGTTACAGAACATGTTTCTGAGGCAAATCTCTAACGTTTTATTCTAACGATTTTAGATTAAAGAAATATGTTTACATAATGTTTAACACCGTTGTCTATACTTTTATATTAACAGGCGGTTAATCTTCCAGACGGCTTGGATAATATGAAAATGCAGATTGAAACAAATATGGGAAAGCCTCCAGCGAAACGAGGTACTATCATTCAATTAAGCCAACTAAATATATAGTTTAAATTGTTTAATATGAGCGTTGTGCAAAACGCCTAGTGTTCTGATGGGGTTTTTTTTGTTGATGTATGTTTTTTTTTTTATTTTCTCTTTTCTGTCAAATGCATCAGTTTCTTCAACTTCTTTTTGGTGCCAAAGACTAGCGTTCATTTGGATCATTATTTGACACCTGGATTGCTTCGAGACACTAATCAGTCACTTGCTAAATTAGGATATTTAGATTTGCCATTGTAATAGGCAATGGGTATCCGAATATACAAGTGATAAGACTAAATGTTGGAGGCTTTTCCCCGTGACACGTACTGCAACACGCAATTGAATGAAGCTTCAACATTTTTTCAAATATATTACTTTCGCGGAATCACTCAAGTGCAATAAATATTATGTCCAGCTAATAGTTAAAAAAAAACAAATATGTTTAATTCTCTTTTTTGTTTTCGTTAGCACTTTCATTCTTTACCAATGTTTGTCTACACGTTAACGTTTTTTAGTTATCCACGTAGTAGAAATTGTAAAATATTTTCTACTTTCTTAACATCTTTATTAATATATGGTTTCAGAAAGGTTCTTCACAATTTCTTATAAACGAGGTGAATTGTTGAAGAGGATACAGACGCAAGAAACTACTTCTCGACGGACTTAATTCTTCTGTCATAGAGCCAGAGCAGATATACTGGAATTCTTTTCACGAATGCAGGGACATGGTTAAAACAAGAGGGATTTTATTTTAAACTAGCCTATTTTTACCTGATTTGTTCAGTGGACACTAAACAAAACAGGACTTGCATGTAATATTAATGTTTAAATTGAGAGCTCGGTACTCAAGGTTATATTACCACTAACCTTCGCTGCCGTAAGGATAAAAATCTTTGGGGGACTATTTTCTTGCATGGCATCGAAGAAGAAGAAACCCTGTTTTCAAAGGTTTTGGAAAAATGCACTAGTATTATTAAGGAAAGTGTGGAACTTCATGATGCTGGAGGAATGATATTTCTCAAAGTAAAAAGTAAAATAAATGTTAACGATAATTTAACACTTAACTGCATAAGGGGTTTGCACTTTCGTTAGTGCATACACGGGGGGGGGGGGGGCCAAATGTACCATAGGTTCCTACAGTCAACCGCCACATTGATGTATATCACAATATTATGGCCTCAAATGGCATACTATACTTTGCAAGATTTTGTTAATTAATTATTTACTTTGTTTATGTGTCACTAGGTGTATGCATATGAAAATCAGATAAGCGTACTCTATGCAGATTGTTAATTTTGTCATGGGCACTTCCTTTGCTTTAGTGCATAAGGGAGGGGGGGGGGGGGGGCTCTAGGGCCCATGCATGTAATTAATGCAAAAAACTATGCGATTGGATTGAATTTTTTGCGAAACACTGCACGCAACTAAAAGTAGACGAATACAAAAATATAGCCAAATATAGGTGCACGTTATAAAAATCGCCGGCTGAAAAAAAAAATGGGTACCTTGGAGCCCCCCCTTATGAAGTCAGTTAAGTTTAAGGCAATTATTGCGCTCTCATCAAAGTTCACATTCCATTTGCTCACTATCAGTCGTTTTGTTTTGTCGAATATAAGCATCTCCTGCGGGCGTTTTGATGTGGTGCAAGCTTAATGCTTCGTAACTTGGAACCATTTCTAATGGAAATATGTTGAAAATTTATAGGAGATGTTAGTTTTGTATTTTTTTTTTGGGTGATATTGGTTGTATTTCCTGTATGAGAATCGTCTATTTGTGATCGAAACATGTTTAACACTAAGTACCCAAGCTAAAAAAACTTCCGTTAGTGCCGAAGGAGGGGGGGGTTCCTAGGGACCCAAACACTTAATTATTCTAATGAAGCCGTGAGCGGATTTAATAAAAACAGGCCCAAAAAAAAAAAACAAGCAAAAAATAAAAAAAATAAAAAAAATAAAAAAAATAAAAAAAATAAAAAAAATAAAAATGTTGGGTACTATGGACCCCCCCCCCCCCTTAGGCACTTAAATGTTAAAGTTGCCTATCTTTCCATGAACTACTGTGGTGTTTTTACCTTAACACAATTGCCCAAGCTGAAAACAAAACAAACTTCATTAGTGGATTAGTGCCCAGGGAAGGTCCAGGGACCCCACTCAGCTAACCCAATTCCCATGGGCGTTGATCATGAAAATAACACAAGTAATGGCAAAGTTGGTGATGTTGCCTCTGAACGAGGAGTTTCTACCGACGAAGATAGACTAAGAAGACCGTGTCGTAAGTACAACCCAAAAATAATAAAAATGAAAATCCGACTTTGACCCTTCGACCTCATGGACCAATCCATTAAAGTCTCACACTCCGAAAAAAATGGTTCTCATTTTTCCATCCTCAGCAAAATGAAAACTTGCAGATTATAATATGTTGTTTGAATAGGCTAATGTGGCATAATTGAATAGATAAAGAAATTATTATTTAAATCAAGACTACCGCTTTCAAAAGTGGGAGAGTAGTTTCTTATCATTCGTAAATACAACATACAATTTGAGCATAAAGTATGTAAAGATGCATAATTTATGAAATTTGTAGCTTAACACCCATCAAATGGACTGACAGATTTTAAACTTGAATTTGGTACATTGCAATGAGACTTTGATACAATACACCCCAAATATATTAACAATCATTATGTACGAAAAATTTTACTTTTCACAATTTTAGGCAAATCCAAGCAATGGGCAACCAAGCAACATTGGAAGCTTGTCTTTTTGCCATTGTTTGTTTTTTGAGAAAAGTATGGCGGAGTTGTGTATGTGTGTGTATATGTGTGTGTTTGCGTGTGTTATATAAATTATATTTTTGGTGGATGTTATTATATTGTGAAGTGTTTTTTTGTTAAAGTGAATACCTCAGCTTTTGACCGTGTTGAGTTCGGTGGTGCGATGGATTACTGTGAAGAACGATGCTCCTGTTAAGCATCGTTGTGCAATGTGGGATTAAAAATCAACAAATTTTTTTGGGGGGTTCAGATGTAACTTGTGTTTTAACTTTCTACGCAATTTTGAGTTGAGTACTTATTGACAGTTATCTTTCATTTCGATTTAATTCCAGGCAAAATGGAGCTTCAAAACAGAACAAGGTTATATTTGATGTGAATATGACGAAGAAGAGACCATGCACGATTTGAGGGCTTACCGAGAAGGAAAACTGATCTGTTGATTTAGGAATTTGAGGATGGAAAAGTTCGCATGATTTCAACAAAATGGTTATTGAAATTGACCCTATTACGAATGAAAAAGGAGGAAAATCGGTTCAATCGTTTATGATCTTACAGTCGGTATGTATGTAGTATGTAGGAGAGGAGTAAAACAAACAAGCAATAAAACATAAGAACGAAAAAAAACCTTTATTTGAAGTAAAGCTCGCGTTTCAAAACAGTGGGAAATTGAGCGACGATAAAAGAATTACATTAAACCCTGTTCTAAAGGGTTGTCCCAAAAAGTTTGCCCCCACTAGTAGATGAAATAAACTATTTTTACTGCAATAGTGAAATTAAATTGCTAGAAATTCTTTAAAAACATGAAAGAGCTTCTTCAGGCTTCTACAGAATATATATCATTGGTTTTGTTAATTTTGCCAAGTTAGCAGTTTGGAACCAAATCTACCATTGATGGCTATTGATTGTTGTGCGTAATTATAACGCAATAGAATTAAATAAAAGACTGTTTCCCACTCGTGACTTAATTCTTTATTTGAATGTAATTTGTTTTGGAGGGAACTTTGAATATTGACTATGTAGAAGATGTTCTGTAATCATCAGTGTAGTGGATAGTTTATAGGCCAAGAGAGAAGAATGGTCTTGCATGGCTAAATGCTACTGGGCAACCACAATTTATCAAGTAGTGAGACAGTTATTTGCTGCCAGGTATCCTAGGGAAAGGAGAGGGGTTCCAAAGAGGACGATCCAGTGCAGTGTAAGGAAGTTTAAATTTTGAGAAATCGTCATACCGATAGTTTTTGGAGGAAAAGATCTTTCTTTTAATGTAAAAAACAGTATTCAAATAGTGTCGGCGTTTTTCCTTTTCCCCTGGTGTATACTTCAATAGCCATGCGTTCAACACAAGACACTTGTGTTCAGGGCCTTGTTCCGTTTATTACAAAAGCCTATTCTCAATGATTGTCGTAAAATCAATATAAATACTTAAACAATCAGACTTTACCAAACTAGAATGGAGTAACGACAACATACCAATAATCTTACTCTCCGCAGTAGAAAGTAAAAACTTGTGATTTTGTATTTTTAATATTTATTTTTTTAAATGGGCTATTGATGGGGGAAAACTTTTTGGGGACAGCCTGTTTACTGGTAGCCTGACTTTTGAACTTTTGAGGTTTTTCAGACGAATTTCATCAAGGTAGATATTAATATTGGGGCTTAATATATTCTATCGCTGATGTTATTGATGCTTGAAACCTTAATGATTTCAAGATAGCATAAAATAAAAATGTTCTACATGTTTATCTTACTCTGGTTATTTATCCTTTTTCTTCCACCTCACTTTTTCTTCATTTAAAACAGAGCAAAAGAGCATCACTCCAAAGAATTGGATACCAATGCCTGGTGGAAAAAATCTGGATGTTGTTAAGCTACAACCGGGAACAGATGAATTCAAGAAAGTGAAAAGGACATTTACATTTGGGTTCGCACCAAATGCCATATACAAGGTTCTGTTCATTATTCGGTTTTGGCTTTTTATAAATGATGATAGAGGTACAAGCAATACGAATTGTGAAAATGTTATATTTCACTCTGTGTTGTTCCTCTGAAAACTCCTGAAACCATAGAAATAGCCGTATCCACCCCAGTTAGTATAACCTGATCACACCTAACACATTCTGTACTTCATTACTTTCTTATTGACAGATAGAGCGGGTTCAGAATCTCGAACTTTACAAGCTCTATATAGCTCGGAAGGAAAGTATGAAGACAAGACTTGGAAGAAGCCCAGAGCGTACATTGTTTCATGGTACTTCCATCGATAGTATAATAAAAATAAACAAATCAGGATTTAATCGCAGCTTTTGTGGAAAATTGGTGTAAATTGTATGTCAAGGGGAAGGGGTGAATTGGTTGAAATAGTGGGAGAGCAAGGAAGCAATCCATGAGCAGAAATGCATCCATCTTGCATCCATCCATGCACAATTCCATCCATGCATCCATTACATTATGAATCCAGCAAGCAAGGCAGACAGCAAGCCAGCCAGACAAGACATCGGCCGGACGGCAGGAAGGTCAAGGAAGGCGGCCAGGCCGTCATTAATGCAGGAAAGGAATGGAGGCAGTACGGACGGAAGAAGACGGAAGGCGCATTCGTCCTACGGACGTCCTTCAACCTTCCGTAATCCTTCGTTAATTCCATATATTCATTCATTCATAATTCATTCGTTCGTTCGTTCGTTCATATATTCAATTAATCGTTCGTTCATTTATTCCTTTCGTCATTCATTTATTCATCAATTAGGGAAACAATCCAACTTGTTAGTTGTTTCTCCTTTTCTTTCTCTCTCTCTCTCTCTAACAATATATTGAATGTTTGTTAGAGTTATTAGAATTTTCACATTACCTTTATTGATGTAATTTGCCTTAGCTGTGAGGTATGGACAGGGGACATACTTTGCAAGAGATGCTGCCTATTCTGCTCATGAAACCTTCTCAAGACCAGATTTCAACGGCTACAAATACATTTACGTATGTAAGGTACTTGTGGGTGACTACACAGCAGGCAACTCTACGATGATAGCTCCACCTTCAAAAAGATGGTCAGGGGATGCATTATGATAGTACCGTTGACGATGAACGCGATCCAAGAGTATTTGTGATATATCATGATGCACAGGCTTACCCTGAATACGTTATTACGTTTGCCTAAAACAGTCCGCACTCGTGTGAAACAAGGGAGTTTAAATGTATTGACTTTAAATTGAACATACTCAGCATGACAACGATTTTAGGATCATAATGTGAAAGGGTTAAACAATTTTAGTGACCAGTAGATGTACATCATGCTACATTGACTCAAGTAAATAGGTTTCGAACCTAACACCTATAGATGATATCTATCCCTCCTCTAACAACCCTGCTTCATAGCTCAGTTGGTAAGAGCGTCGTGCATGTAATACGAAGGTCGGCGGTTCGAATACGGCCAAGCGCACATGGGTTTTTTTTTTCACCACTATCGTGCGCTGGCCATCTCCAGGGAAAGATTAATAAATATATACATCCTGTCTACCTGGAGAACTAAATAGTTCAATTTGAAATAATAGCGCTGTTGTAATTTAGGAAACCCACTCTGTATGCAGATGTCAGAACACCTCAGATTCCAATTTGGATTGAGGTTTTTGTTCGTGATGTTATGCGCAAAAATACGAATAGCGTGATAGCGAATTGATTATCTTGCATACAATTAGAGTATGAGATATAAATAACATTTTGGTTAAAACGTGCTGAAATTACATTGATAACAAAATAACAAGAAACAATAAATTGTCCTTGTAACCGTCTATTATAACATCGTGTTAAAATGCGTTTGGGCAAACTCTAAAGCAAACTCTAAATCGAACTATTTTTCCATAAAGCCTTCCTTGTCGTTCTGGATACTCCCTGTGTTGTAGCAGCCTAAGGCGCTCCACAGCGGCGCACTGAGCACTTCGTAGGATGTGTCGCGTGTTATATACTCCGTGGGATCAAAGAGAGAAAGATGCTTGCATAAGGACATTGGTTACGCATATCGGCGAAGTAACTGATTCCTGCGCATTTAATATTGTCTAATTATACCGTTCAATACTCTGGGTTATTTCAAGTGCAAAAGTTGCACATTTGATTGAAAATGAATAAAATGTCATCACAATTTCTTTTCCTAAATATCAGTTAGAACGCATAGACATCTTGCAGCATTGACTCGAGCAAATAATAGCCTGTTGATATCCAGTAAATCCGCTCGGTATGCAGAGGATAAAGCACTACAAATTACTTTTCAACTGTATTGGAAATAACAATGGCTCTGTACTTCTAGATAAAAAGGATTTCAAGTGCTCATCACCAGATTAAGATTGAGCTATTTTTTCATGACGCAAACCACAAGATACTCGTCCTCTTTCACGAATAAATAAATCTTAAGCTTCTACTGTGCGTTCAATTAACTTTGACCATATATTTCATCATTTTTCCGAAAAGGAAACAAAGATGAACAAAAAATCATGAAAGAAAGTTGTTTGGCAGACTGTGACCTAATATCTTTGTGCAGAAACAAAACTTAACTTACAGTAACTTGTCGCGTAACCCCATTTCTTTTGAATTTACCGTGTTGTTAGCATAGGTCGCTAGACCCCCTTCTTTTGTATTTTTCTAAATACCTAGTGGTAAATTGAATAGAAATGAGGTATCGCAATAAGTTATGGATCTTGGTTCTGTACAAAAATGTTAGGTCACAGCTTACCAAGCAACATATCCACCGTGAGTTTTGTTCACATTAGTTTCTTTTTTTCAATAATGATGAAATATACAGTCAAAATTATTGAACTCACAGTAGAACTTCAAAGGTTATTTTTTCGCGAACGAGGCCAGCTCAATCCAAACTGGATAGACATTTCATATAGAAGTCCCAAGTATACAAAAGAGTTGCCATTGATTCCGTCCTGCGCTACTGCACAACATCATACAGCGCATGACGGAATCAAAGGCAATGCTTCATTTGCGTACTTGAGACTTCTATGTGAAACGTCTACACAAAACTGGGCGGGGATAACCAGTCTATAACACCTGACATCTATTCAACTGCATGAACAGTAACAAAGGCTCTGCAGTTCCAACTAAACAAAGGGGAATCCGAAGTCCTTTGTCCGATGAATACCAGGTGGATTTACTTGTCAATAATGCCATTATTTGCTTGAGTCAATGTAGCATAGTGTATGTCCCTTGATCACTGATATTCAGAATAGAAATTGAGATGGCATTTTATTCACTTTCATGAAAATGTGCAACCTTTACAATTGCCATAACCAATAAATGGTAATTATAAAATTTATTATTATTTATAGCGGAAAATGGTTTACTTCTGCGAAGTATGTAATCAAAATGAACAATTTTTTCCTTTGATCCCATGGCCAAATAAGAATTAAATAATATTTAATATTATTATGTTGTTGTTGTATTGATTGCTCTGGCCATTAACCTTCGAACTAGAAGGCGATGGGATCAAAGAGATGCGTTCAATTAGCCTTGACCTTATATTTCATTTTTCCGAAAAGGAAACAAAGATGAACACAAAGCATGAAAGAAAACCAGTAACTTCCCGCGTAACCCCATTTCTATTCAATTTACCGCGTTGTTAGCATAGGTTGCTAGATAGTCCAGACTACGGTTTCTAGACCAGTTTTTATGCCGATTCTGAATCCGATGGATGCCAGACGAGAAACCTTGAGGATTTTTTGTAGAAACGTAAACAATCAAAATGAAAAACAAAAACACAAAACATTCATCTCTTGTTCACTCAAAAGTTGTAATTGTACAGCTTGTCTCGTTAAAACATTAATTGTGACCAATTAACATATGATTCTGTAACCACGTAATCAATGAATTCAATATGGCCGTCAATATAATAAAGTGTCTCATCGTGATCTACTTTTGACTGCAGGTTAGTAATTTGGTATCCATCCTGGTATTTTGACAGTCAAGAAAGTTAAAGGCTGACTCAGAGATTTCCAAAAAAATTGTGTTTTTTTGCATAAACATAATGCTTGGCCATATCCTAAACACTGTGTGAAATAGCTAAGCTCAAATTGAACTCCTTCATATAAGAAATAACAACTTTGTTATAAATTTCCGGATTCGGAAATTTAGTTATACACAGTATCCTATGGCACTGTATACTATACATAAATGTTTACTGCATGGAAACGAAAAATCCGATTCATCACAAACTTTGGAATTGGACATTTTAGGTGACTATCTTTAGTTCTAGTTGACTATTTTCAATAAATATATTTTTTTTAAAATCTCTGAGTCAGCCTTTAATTAAGACCATAAGTAATATTTTAAGAATCCGATTATAAATTTCTTCATTATTACATCCAAGATGGCTTCCGATACTCTAAGATAATTATAATTGATAACTCTATCTAACCGAGTACTGTAATCCCCGTAAGTCAATCAGATAAATTGACCACGAAGACGCTTCTCTTCCTTAAGAACTTGCTGTAATGAAAAATAGAGATTCTTCCAGATTGCGTTTAAGGTTTATTTCTGAGTTTTTATTAAGGATCCACTTATAAGTAGAAACACTTGGGCTGTTTGCATTGTATCTCGGATTACTTTTCCCGGGACTCTCTCTGGTAGCTATAAAACGCGGGCTTTCCAAATTAGATTGCTTTTCGTCACTGGGACTATAGATGAGTTGACATGTGACATCAACGCCGGGCAACGAACAAAGCACTGCCCGGCAGTATGCGTGAGCACCTACAGGGCTTGTGCTTTTAAAATTCGCGCTCAATCGGGCGTGATAAAGCTATTGAATGCTGTAACCATAATAATAATAATACAAGAACTTATAAAGCGCTTACTTGCCAAAGGATACTAGGCGCAAAGAAGGAAGGAAGAAAAACAGGAAGGCTAGATGTTGGCGAAAAGGTGTTTTAAGAAGCTTTTTGAAAGACGTGATTGAATTAGCTCTCTTGATGGCAGGGGGCAAGGAGTTCCAGAAACGAGGGCCAATGATGGAAAAAGTCCGGTCTCCAAAACTCCTACGCGAACGTGTGACCGCGAGACACTCACCGGCAGCTATGGAACGGAGAGAATAAGAGGAATGTCTATGACTCAACCATATGGGCATATTCTTCGCCCCTCCAACATGTCATTAGACCAGGTGCTAACTTGTGTTTGTAAACATTTATGTCACCTCATCTATATCAGAGACAACCATCGGGAACGGAGTTCTTCATGGGTCTTGAATGTGAGAGACAATAGGGAATTGGCCGTACTGGGCCAAATAGCAAAGCAGAGCAAGCTTTATCTGCTGTGAAGCTCTCGTTTTAGTGTTCTTGAGCCTTTGAGAGCTATCAAGCATGTAAGTAATCCTAATTCAAATTAAACTGTCTAAATTTGCAATAAACTGTAAACGTGACGTCACACTAAAAAATATGTGTTCACCGTTTTTCTTTTAGTTTGAGTAAAGTTTGGTCTGTGTTCCCTGAAATCATGCCTTTATTCATGTTAGGATACCGCCTCAATCTTATGTTTAACGAAGAGCCCCGGTGTGAAAGTAATCATAGTCCGGCAGGTATCATAGTCCGGGCTCCATAGACGATAACGGAATAAAGCGTGAAACTAATGTTTCGTGAAGAGTCAACTAAATCGATTTCTCTATTCACCATTGTTCCCGGACTGTGAGCCCGGAGGACTATATCTCCTGCCACACCGGCTCGTCTCGTTGAGCTCTCCCCAATTTCATTCAGTCTCAGAGCTTTACCTCTCAAATCTCATCATACAAATTCGGACAAGTGTTGAATAAAAGCATATAATCTTATATTGCGATGCAAGAAAAATCATGAAACGTTTCTCGAAGTCCTCTTAAATTTCGTGATCTGCCTTCTTTTGCAACACAGTTTTAGGTGCATAAGAATTATACGGTAAAGGTGTTCTGTTTTCTGTCTTATATAACAGATAATCGAATACTCAAAAAGAATGGTACTGATATCAAATGGAATGTTTTGCTTTAGTTTGTATCAATTCATTGACTAAAATCTAACTGGACACTGGTTATCAATACTACAAAGGCTATATGACAAACGTCAACTTTAGCTAGAGATCGAGAATTAATATTTTAAGTGATCATACACTTCTGAAAATCCAAAGATACGCATCATTTTTTATGCTTCCAGACGATGTTGTGAAAAAAATTAGTTGCCCACTCCATTTACGCTCCCATAGCCTCTCTAGGGCTGGGACACAGCGCCACCTATTCCGTATCCACATCCCTAATTGGCCGGCTATTCTTAGACATGCGCTACGTCATGGGACTCCATAGCAGCCAAACGCTGTGTTAAAAGGCCATGCGATTAGCTTGAACAAGGAATGAAACAACGGTTTCGCGGTACCTTGGATATCGCGAAATCAACGAATCAGGTGGTCAATCTGATGTTAGAAACGGGTTCCTGACAAAAAAAGACCCCTTAGCTCACTAGTTTTTGTAAGCCTGGCGTGTGGCATGACTTGACAGCAGCAATCGAGAATTGAGCCTGCTGAAAAGAGCTGATAAGGTAAGAAAAATGCTTGTATGGGTCGTATTTTTCACGTTTTTTCGTCTTTTTCTAAAAATAAACCTATATTATAAACTAGTCAGCTAACTAGACAATTTAGTTAGGAATATTTTGGTGCGTAAATCGTTACGATAGGCCAAGTATTTTGCGCAATCTCCAGTGTACCGCAATGTACAAAAATCCGAATCAACGCTATATCCGACACTGTGTGTAAGCGGAGTTTTCCACGCTTAGCCGATTATGATGTGGTTGATAACTCCCTAGCGAAGTGAAGATTTGCCAAGGTTTGCCAAGATTCAACAATGGCCGGCGCTGTGTGCCAAGACGACACGTAAATGGTGTGTGCCATACGTGTACATGTACGTGAGACGCGAAATTCGTTTGTTGGATCATCCTTGACAAAAGAATTCAGCTTCTATGTACAGGTAGACGCCTCTCAAATGGCAAATAAAGCTTTCTTCAAAACGTTAAACACAACGTTTAACTACTATTCAACGTTGGCCATCGAAATAAGAACATCATCATGTAAACCACAACGCGTTTCAAATTAAGTGAGAGATCTTGCATATTTCCATGAGGATGGATATAGATGTAATATGGTGACTAGGCCTTTGTTGCCATTACAAAATAGTTTTGTACAGCTGTTTGAAAGTCTCATTTATTATGACAAAACGAGAATAAAACAAAAAATATCAACGGCGACACACTTTTGACAACTAATATGAAGTATTTATGCCACCAACTACATCTTGTGTAAATTTGATGATATTTCATTGCGGGCAAATATGATTTTTCATAAAAATCTAGTTTTACACGTCTTTCTATGGGAAATAGGCATATAGAGGGCGCTATAACATACAAATTATAACCTTTGTAGGCCTATAGGGCAAGATTCCCGCAATGGATTTTCCTGATTTTTGCGGAGGTAATAGCTCTTGCATGTCTCTACTTATATCAGTTGTCCAAAAATTGTGTCGCAATTGCTTTTGTGTTTTTAAATGCTTTTTTAAAATAAAGAGAACAGTTGCATGGGGTCCAACAGCCTGTTGAATTGTGCCACAGTACCAAAGTTACTGCAGATTTATGAAGAATTCAGTTCGTAAGTAATGGTATGTTATGAATAAAAGACTAATCACCTGGGTTGGCCGGGATGTCAAGGAACGCATAATCCGATTTGCTCTAATCTCGTTGCTACAATGATATGGGTTACCATAAACTGTTTACCTGTTGACATTAAAAATAAATCCTCTCTTACCGTTCACGCTGAAAGGACCCAAAAAGTTTAATGAAGTCGCACTCATTTGAATTTCTATTGTCAATTATTTCACTTTTAAAGGGATGATGTTTTTATTGCCTCTGCTTCAACCTTCGCCTATTTTAATTATTGTTTAGATTTTAAAAAAATGCAACTGGAACAAGACGAGTCTTACAAGGACAATTTTCTTCTGCCTTTTAGTGCACAATTGTGAATGACACAAAACAAATGGAGTTTGTTAACACTCTATTGATAATGAATACTATGGCAAGGCTCAATCATAATGAAACATTAGTGTGAAAACAAAAGACATTCAGTTTCATGTTATTTTTCTGATACATTGGTATTATTGTGAAGTAGAAATCGCATTGCATGGAACACCAAAATTCAGGTACCTACTTCCTTTAAAGGGAACTTCTTATCCAGTGCAAAGGCCAATTCACTATTGTGTAGTAAGATATGGTCAGACATGCTGTACAAAAGTGTTCGGTTTACCACACATGAACTATTAGTCTGCTTAATGAAATGTTCCAGGCTACCCATCATGTTAAAATTATACATACAACATGTTAATTTGTACCAAGAATGGTATCTTATAACATGGAAGTATTAGTTTGGATATAAATTGGATATAGAAGTCATTCTACAGTTTAATTTGACAAGCAAAATTTTGCAATCTGACCCAACCAATCGAAAAAACTGGTTTACATAGCTACATTTAGGTTAGGACTAGTCTCATTTAGTGCAAGCACGGAATGTCACTATCACTAGAGGTGCAAGTAGGGTATGTATATCACTGACCATGGACATGATGGAATATGCGACTCTTGAACCTCAACAGCAAGTTATCAGTACAGCTGAGAAGTGTTAACAACATGGGTGGCTGTTTACACACAATAAGAACTGTGAACCACTGCATGAGGGTTTAGTCAATTCAGGATTAATCTTCTACCTGGCAGAAGAAAAAAATCCGGACACATACATTGAGAGAAGCTTCTGTATCGTGCAAGGCTCTTAATTGATGAGTCCTGTCCTGTATTGTATGATGGTCCGAATGTACCGACTCTCATTTTCTTCAAATTGTTACCACTATCTGCTTAACTATGTCCTACCCCCTGGCTTTGGTGTTCTGTAAGAAGTGGGGGCGTTAGGGCTAAGAAACGTGCACGTGAAGCAAAGCGATTCCACAGGCTGTTTAAAAAAAAAAGCTTATTCATATTATGTATTGTAGTTTAGTAGAAATCTGTACGGAATTCTTTGTAAACTAATATGTCATTAGAAAGAACAGTTTCGAAATGTCTGAATTGCAAAAAGAATTTTTGAATTTGCTTGTACCAAGCCATTTTCCTGACCTTACAGACCTGGGTAACTTGCAATGCATCAATTTCTATTTACCATCAATAATGCGTGAACAAGAAAGCCTCCATTGGTTTGTAATTTTCATTGTCAAAATTAATATTTTACTTTTGTGCCCATGCTCAAAATTCGTAAATCAAGAGCAAAATTTTAAAAAAATGCCGACAATTGTGTATTATATCGAATTTTGAATCTCGCCAGTCTCTAGCACTGTTTCCTTTTGGTAGACTTCTCTTACTCTTAAAGGTAACACTTCATTGGGTGTTTTGCAGTTCTTAAAGGTGCTTGTTCCAATTTATGTGTATTGTGTTCTCTACTTGATATGAGAGTCTGGCACTTGCACGCACATACGCCCCATCAAGTATCGTGGGAAAAAAACTTGCGGTTTTGATGGTAGACGTAATTAATGCATATTGCAAAGCCATATTCAATACTGTGCGAATATTGATGGTTAACCATTAAAACGGCGGTTTTTTGTTTATATCTTTTGAATAAAATGGATTTGAGGGCTCAAATTTGAGGACGACAATGAGAAAAATACGACCTTTCATCTGATATCAAAGTCGATACTACTTCCGGGTAGGGTAAATCGGGGGGGGGGGGGGGTCCAAATTACGATCGGAACAAGCCACATGTAAACCATAATTGCAGAAACAGTTTGCGATTGTGAAAAATAATATAGTCAGGGCCTTGATGAGTAGAAAGGAAAAGATGAACGTACCTATCGTGGAGTTGTTAATAATTAATGGTTCTTGAGTCTGTGAGTATAAAAACCCAAAACATTGTTTTGAAAATAAATATTGCAAACCAAAGGAATCTGTCTTGTTCCACGCTTTATTTGATTTGCCTTCTTAAATAGAAAAGGTACCCATGGCCAAAGTGTACAGTCAGAGTAGAAAATGGGTGTTGCTTAGATTAAATTGTATAAATTGAGTTTAGTATGTGAAAATAATTATGAAAATATTTTTTTTTTTAATTTAGACTTTCAGAAATTGCTTTTTGCAATGATATATACTTTGCATAGAACTTCCTTTAAGATTTTTTACTAAACCACGACAAAAATATTTTGCAAAAAAACAAAACCTTTTTTTAAATAAAAACCTGTAGATTAGAGCACGAGACATCATTTTAAAACCACAAACAATTGAAGTAGTAACAACTCAATTAATTACATTTCAATAAACGGTATGGTCTCAAGTGATGATGAAACAACAACACATTTTAATAGATGAATCCTTTTTGTAGAAATGATCAACTTCTAGAAACACCAATAGGTAACTAACATTTTTAGATTGTACACATTCCATGTTTTCTATTGTAAAGTTGGAATTTTTGAAAATTAGAAAGCGGACTTGTAAACATTGCTACTCTCTATAATAGGGTAATACAGGGTGAGTCAAAAAGTACAACCAAATAGAGTGTTTTTTTTTTCATGAAAACCGTCTGAGCTATTTAAAAAAATTCTTACAGTAGTACATCTGTTGTTTTGTTAGCTCTCATATAAAAAATACGGCTTTAATAGATTCACGCGTTCAAAAGTTACAGTTGGGGAAGTGAAAGTACCCGATGTGAAAGACCGAGTGTTCTTTGTTTTATGTTCAGCTTTGGGGTTTGCAGCATGTTAGTCATCTGGAGCGATTCCGTGACCGTGGAGAGCAGCGCATTTCTTTTAAAAATTTCTTTAAAATTGGGCTCAAATTGACCATCATTCCTCAAAGACAGCAACAAAAGTACTTTGCCTGTCTAACATATTTGTAAAATTAGGATCAATGGGGCATTGACCTTGTTTTTTCATTTATTTTTCTCGATAACCACATCAAAGATAGTGCCACCTACTTTTGGTGGTTCTCAATCCTTGTAGAAAGGTAACAATTTGCGACAATTTTGAAAGAAATCGATGCGGTATTAAAGATTTAACCTTTGCCGATGACCTTTCCATTAGCATTTTTGCCTTATACCCCGTACCATAACACAAACTATCCTTTTTTGTAAACCTTGTAACCAGAACGCGAACACTTTGGTTCCTCTTTTTACAGCAATCCAAGCATTTTATAATTTTAACCCCTATATTATGGATTATCACCCTCCTGGATTCCGCCCACCCTCTCTAAATTTGTTGTATGCACCTTCCATTGAAGACCAATCCACTAAGAAATACTGCTCTGCTCTCCACGGTCAGGGAATATCCAGATGACCCAACACTATCCTCCATTATTACACATTTTGAATAAAGTTCAGGTAAGCTCAGTGGAGCAACCTAGGGGAGGGGTGTAAGGGGTATAAGGGAAGGGATTCTCCCCACTCAAAATCCTTGCCACTCGTTTGGCCCCTTTAGAATTAGGAAAAGCAATAAATTGATTATAGACTAGACGAGATTCTCAAAAAGATGCTTAATTAAGACGACATCATTTTTTTAGTAGAAGCGTTTGCACAAACAACTTTTCTCTCAGACTGATTTTTGTGCTGATTTACGAAAATGCCGGTTGCTTTTGCTGAATTTTGAGTGCACGGGGTCAAAATGTAAAAAATCAAAATGGGGCCGCCATGCAAACATAGTTTCGTATTTATTTTTTGGTAATTAATGCATTTCTACTTTTTAAAGTTATCCGACTTACTGCTATATACCATCCACTTGAGCTGAGCATATTTTTCAATAACTTACCCGCATAAGTTCTTTCCCCATAAGCCGAAATTGGAGAAAATAAAAATGCCGCCAAATAACGACGTATAAATGGAAAAATATATTATTTTTTTTTTTTTTTTTTTTTTTTAAACTTTTAAGTTAGTTTAGAAAAACACATTTGTATCCAGTACTGTATCCAGTGAAAGGAATACTAGACTTGTGGAGGCGATTTCACTAAATCTAAATGCCATGACATTCTATTTCACGTTTCTTATAATAAATTTTGTTTATAGTCACCTTTGTAGGCCTAGCTATATGTCATTTCCTTTTTGTTTGCAAAATATAAATTGTAGACTAGAAGGTCTGGACCTTCGAAATGCCTTGCAAGACATTTGGAAAGGCCTAACCAGCATCTCCATATAGTGCGATGAGTGAAGGGACGAGTAAAATTAATAAAATGATAGTTACCCTTTCGCCATTATAATGATTGGTCCTAAACGATCATGTAGAGTTCAGTCAGGTTGTTCTTACAAAACACTTCCCAGAAATGAAATTGGTCTTGCCTTTCGATTAACGTCATCGTTACCCCCCCCCCCCCCCACTACAGAAAGTCTTGACACTGCACATTGTAGTTAGTATGGACCCTTATACTAAATGTCCGGTAGTTAGTACTCTCAAATTGTGTGTCACTGTTTTCAATAGGGGCCAATTTAAGGTTACACAAGGTCAAACCTTTAAATGCCCAATCATGTTGAAATGATAACATATGTCCGTCTATCATAAGGATTCCCCAAATATGTATAGTTTGTACCATCTATGACCATTGGTTTTGCAGGGGCGCATACTAACTACCAAGGTGTTAAAACCCTGCATGGGGGAGGGGGGGGGGTGGGGTAAACGAACTCCTTAATAAGGCCCTTGTGATATTCAGCTCATCTAAATAATTAACTCAAATGTTAGTGTGTCACATACGTGGGCCATGATACAGGTTAGATGTGCCACAATATTAATACGAATGAAGGCATGGAAAAATATTTCTGTAGTCAAATAGGCAACCAAAATATTCCGTCATTGGGTTCACCTAATAAAAAAAACTTTGAACACTTAATATGCATGCACATGTACACATGAACATTTTGGAGGATAATAGTGCCATAATTGTGAAAAACAAAGGTAAATCATAGGTAATTCAGTTTTTGAAGAATACAACTAATTAATAAATAAAATGCATGGAAAGCCCTGTTAAATATATAGTAATTTATTTTAGTAAGGCTAAAAAGTAGCTGAGGATCTCAAGTGGAAAAAAAAACCACAATCAGTATTGGAAAAAACATTTAAATGCGTCGGAAAAGCAACAAAACTCATATTTTGGCAAAAAACTGGTTATAAAAACTCTTCAAATCTCTGCACTTTCTATATGCTGAGAACTCACGTAATATATCAAAACGGTCATTACACAGATAAGTTTCTTGGGGGTCAAACGTGAGAAAAATCAAATTAAAGTTAAAAAGAGAAACCAATTTTAATGGGGTATGTGGAATATGGTGGTTGGAATCCACCTAATTGGGAATTATCAAATTTGTGCTCTAATTAAAAAATGGATAGATGGAATTATCAGAACAATTGGTGTACTATGGAAAAGAATCCTAGAGCATTGGTTTGATCCTTGGGAGACTTGCATTTCTTTATGAACTAAATTGTAAATCTAAAAATGTGGTAGACAGATTAGTGGTCAAATACTATTTTTTATCAGTGTCTATTAAAATCATGGTAGTTTCTGCAAAATAAGTGTAAAAATAATATCTCCACCAATGCTATTTCATGGGGTAATGATAATTTAAGACGCAATAGCAGAGTTTTGTTCGTTAGAATGAATCAGGCTGGAATGATTTATTTGATGACATTCGCATTGGAAAGATTCCCAATTTAGGGCGGAATTGTGTGAATATATTAAAATGTATGTATAACTGTTTATTACACAAGTTGAGTACGTAAGTCATGCAATCCAACCCGTCGTAAAGATGTAGGGGGAACAGAAGGTCAACGTCAATTGCATTCAATGGGGCTGATCTTGTTTCGCCCATACTTTCTTAAGCAAGCAATGAGAACAACTCAAAAACGATTCCTTATGTGTAATCCAATGAGCCCCACCAATAATTGCACCATTTTTTATCCAAATCGGAGCAAACTGTAAAATTGACCTCCTGCTACATCTGAAATTGACCCTTTTTATTGATTTTTGCTGTTTTTTCAGCATATAACTTTTGGCTGGACATATTACATCTATACCTTTTCTGAATCCTATGGTTAGACACATACAGGGTATACTTTTCAAATGATTGGATCAATAATCAATTTCAAAAATTTGACCCCTGTACAATCTTGTCTTGGCCCCCTCTAAGGCACCACTTGCGGCCTTAAGAATCGCGTTTAGGGGTTCATGTAGACTGTCTAAAGTTATCACTCAAACCTTTTGTGACTTGAGATGGACAAATGGTATAGCTCCAGGGCTCAATACTCTCTTGTTTTATCCAGTACGAGAAGGAAATCATGTAGTAAAAAACCTTGTAAGTCTTTGAATGCCTCAAACGGTACTTTCTGGCACAGACGACTAGTATGCCCGCTATATGCAAACAATACTTTTCAGTGATAATATGATGATTTGGTAGCCATTTTGGAATTTTTTGATCCCTTTGCACTCAAAGCCAGAAAAGTTAACTGGCAATACCAAAAGAAATTGTCTCCAAACACTCTATAGAAAACAGGTAGTGAAGTGCTTTTTACAATCCTGGTTAAGACCTATACAATAGGTCTATGGTATTTTAGCGGCCATTTTGATTTGATCAACATTTACCTCCCTTGGCTACAACTTAAGTGAGAAGTTGATAATAATATACTCAACAATTGAGTACTCAACTTTAAGAGACAGTATGTTTAATAACACTGAATTATGGTGGATTGTACGTCTAAAATTAAGTTGTTAAGTTTGTATGATATTTGGGGCCATCTTGCTTGTGTCCAAGTTGTGATACCAATTAGGCTAGGATTTTATGATATAATTAATGTAAATATACCCCCCCCCACAGTGCCAAAGTCTGTGTAGAAGAGTTAAGTTTAATGTCTGTAAACTGTGGAAAATACGGAATTTATATCTTTGACATAATTTTAGTGGGATTATTGGCGGCCATTTTAAAATTTCTTTGATTTTGACACGTTTGCACTCAAAATACAGCAAAGCAACCGGCATTTTCCGTGATCAGCATAAAAAATCAGTCTAGAAAAAATGTTGCAAAATGCTTCTACTAAAAAATGCCTCATGAAGTGTCTTTTCATGGAATGTCGTCTTGTCTATAAAAAGATTTGAGTTTGAATATGAATAAACATGCAGGGATCTAAAAACAATAACTTTATCTCATTCATTACTTTGTGTTCTCATTGTGCTTTATGACTGTGAACTAAATTGTTTTTTAGTAAAATGTTACTCTTTTTGTGATTAGGGATTCAAACATGTTACAGCGTGTTCATCAGAAATATACAACAACGATGCATCCATGCGTCCGCATATTTTTATCCCACGAGGGCGACTTTAGCCGCCCGAGCGGGATAAAAATACGCGGACGCATCGGATGCAGAGTTGTTGATTTCTGATGAACCACTCTGTAACATGTTTGAATCCCTTTCAACAACGAAAATCCTTGTGAAAACTAATTAATATCGTGTATAGAAACACAATTATTCTCACTCCAGTACTACAATGTTCCCAGTTCGACAGACATCTTTCCTCGTAAATATATTTTAGCAAAATCTAAAGCAAAACGGTAGTTTTGGCATGCTTGTTGCTTTGCAGTTTTCACCTGGTGCCCTTGCGCGTACTCTTTAGAACTTGCGAGTTCTAAACGTGACGAACAGTGCGTCGAACAGTGCGTCGCAGTGCGTACCGCGTAAACGCACTTCCGTGCACACTGCGCCGGGCGTGACGCGCTAATTTGCATATCAACTGTGGGTTGATAACGAATCAACAACGGTACGCTCCTGTACAAGGGATACGGTGAGTTGTTGAATTATTGATCTTATTCTGTTTTAGAAAATAATATACAAAAACACCATAACATTAAATTTACACAGAAAACATACAAAACAACACATGGAACAGGATAAGATGTAATATAAGAATACTATACGTTTGATTTGAACCAGGATGACTCATTAAAAGCCATATTTCAGGTCTTTTTGAGATACCGCACAAAATCAAATAGTGGAGAAAATGCAAATTAAAAAAAAGTAAAGACAAAACAATTTTAGACATTAATCTTTCAGATCAATGTGGTCATTTATTTTTAAATTGAAAACCTACACCAAAGCCAACAAAATGTATGTACCAACATATGCCTAGACTATGACGGGGGAGAAGGCCAAACATACTTAGTTTTTATATCAATGGATAGCTATGATACTCATCTTTCCATTTATACAATGAGTACCAGCATACCCAGTAATACATCGAAATGGCGTCACAAAGTTAGCGTGGCAGCAAGACTGTCAATTTCCATATGGAATAGATGAAAATTCAATTTTTCACCAAAAGGTTATAAATATTATTTTTTTATCTATAACATTTGACATTTTGCTGGGCAGAACCCAATATAGCTACCCTGTTAAAAATGTTCTAAAAACGTCGTTTTGACTGTCAGACGGGACTCGAAGCGTGCAAATAACTGTAAAAAGGGACTCGTAATGCGCACATAACGGTAAAAACGTCGTTTTTAACTGTTGTGAGTCCCAGCTGCCAACGCCGTTGTTTTAATGCACATTTTTAACAGTGTGTATGCAGTCAATTTAAGGGACGGCTCTATATAAAACAGGATTTATGGGAAGAATTCCGATCTTAATATAAGATTTTCATGCGTTTTGTTTTGTCTAAATGATAAATAAATGACTACTCCGGATGACTACTTTACATAAACAGAGCGTTTTAATGCCATAAAATTGTTCTCGAGCCAGTCAAATTGCAAAATATTAATTTTACACTTTACATTTTAAAGGGACATTTCGTGATCCACAGCCTCGTTCCCCTGACTTACCTAAAAAAAGTTGAGATTTTCATATCATCTGAATCGTTAACATTAGTAATCCATGTGTGCCAAATCGTACATGCAAATTAGGTCGTGTCTGTAAGAAATTCAAAATTTTGTATTTTCTGTCTGTAAATGGACAGAAATTATAGCACAGTGGCCTATGGGACTGTGGGAAACGAGCATTTGTTCACAACACAAAACCGTAAAGTCGGGATTACCTAAAAAGTTTTGAATAAGTTTTTCTCAAGGATATCTAATGAACAATGAATAAAACAGGTGTTGTAATCACGAAATGCACCTTTAATTTTGACATGACGTCATAGTGGGCATGTTTGTATATATTTTCATTCCAATGGAAAGATGAAACTCAAAGCTATTTATAATACCCCGTTAGGTTATACACCACTAACCTGGCTGCCGTAAGGATCAAAAATCTTGGGTGGACTACTTTCTTGCATGGCATCTGGAAAAAGTGCTTTAAAATGTCTGAAAGTGCACTAGTTATATTAAGAAAGTGATGAAATTTCATGATTGACATGGTAGACTGGTATGTTTTCTCAAACTAAGCGGCATTTGGACAGTGGATTTGAGGAAATTTACTCCGCGGTCATCAATTTCACATCGATTTGCAAATTACTAGCTTTGGCGACTTTAGAGAATCTTGGGTTGCCGGTCTGACATCGGGCAAGTTTGGTGATTCGTAACTAAAAATTTTTCTGGTCATCATATGTTCAAAATTTGTCTATTTGGTGATTTCAGCTTGTACTTTGGGGGTGATGTTGTTTGTTGTTGTAATTCCTCTGTGAGAGTTTTAAATGTGAAAGAAACATGCTCAAAGTTGCCATTTTTCCCATAGACTACTGTGTATAAGTGAGTTAGTGGTGTGTAACCGTAATAGATCACTGTAGTAACACTTATATCACAAAATCACTTATTATTAAACAATATTTCAAGCTTACTCGCAATGTTAAAATGCTAACAATCTCAAATAGAAGAGAAAAAAGTTTGCCTTTCTGGAAAAAAATATTCTACAAACGCTTTCAAAATGCTATTATTTCTAGCCTCAATAACTAAATTATGTTATGGTGGATCCCAAAACATTGCGTAACATGCGTAAACAATGTTTAAAGCTTACTCGCAATGTCAAAATGCTAAAAATCTCAAATAAAAGAGAAAAAAAAAGTTTGTTGCTTTTCTGGAAAATATTCTACTAACACTTTCAAAATGCTATTATTTCTAGCCTCAATAACTAATAATGTTATGGTGGGTCCCAAAATATTGTGTAACATATCAGCACCCCTTAAACCAACGTGCTATAATTATGCGACAACACACATATTCGAACAAATATTTTGTGGTTATATCACCTGTTGCAAGTAAATGGACAAGTAGACCAAAACGACCAATGACGTACATCATTTTAAACTCATGTGACCTTTGACCTAGATAACTGGTCTACATTTGGTGGATTCCAAACAATTTGTATATGATATTGGGAAATAAAGTTTTTATTTGATTTGATTTGAATTTCGAGTCCAATTGTCTAACGTCTAATTGCGGGGTTTTTTTTCAGGGAACCTTTTAATCCCTCGCCTCTATTTGGATATGATTAGCCTGGGTACATACACAACGAGCTTACCTGCGAAATATTAAAAAACATGTTTATTACCTTAACTATGAATACACAAGTGTGTTAACATAAAAAAAACAAGCTATAATACAAGAAACAGCTAAAAAAATATATGCTACTAGCTGAATTGAATGATGTTTACCATACACGGACTACCAACCTAATTTCTATATAAACGAATGTGCCTGATAGCTTTCATTTAAAATACCCAAATATTATTTTTAAACGATTATATCAAAATCAAAATTCATCGACTACTAATGCTTTAAAATGGTGTTATTTCTAGCCTCAACAACTCAATTATGTTATGGTGGATTCCAAAACATCGTGTAACTCCCTATAAACCAACGTGCTATAATTAAGCTACAACACACAGCTTCGAACAAATATTCTGTGGTTATATCTCCTTTTGCAAGTAAACGGACAAGTAGACCAAAACGACAATGACGTACATCATGTTTTAACTGATTCGACCTTTGGACCTAATAACTGGTCTACAATTGGTGGATTCCACATTTTGTAATGATATGGGAATAAAGTTTTTATTTGATTTGATTTTCGAGTCTAATTGTCTAACGTCTAATTGCGGGGTTTTTTTTCAGGGAACCCCTACTTTTAATCCCTCCCTCTATTTGGATATGATTAGCCCGTTACATACACAACGAGCTTACCTGCGAAATATTGAAAACATGTTTATTACCTTAACTATAATTACCCAGTGGGTGTTAACATAACAAAAACATGTGCGTATCATACAGAAACAGCTAAAAATATAGCTACTAGCTGAATTGAAATGATGTGTGGTACCATACACGGACTACCAACCTAATTTCTATATAAACGAATGTGCCTGATAGCTTTCATTTACAATACCCAAATATTATTTTTAAGATTATATAAATCAAAATTCATCGACACTAAATGCTTTAAAATGGTGTTATTTCTCCTCAACAACTCAATTATGTTAATGGTGGATTTTCCACACTCGTGTAACCCCTTAAACCAACGTGCTATAATTAAGCTACAACACACAGCTTCGAACAAAATTCTGTGTTATATCATCCTTTTTGCAAGTAAACGGACAAGTATAGAAGAACAAAAAATACATCGGCCTCCTCGACGCGCTTGTGTCGCCTGTCGTCGCGGTTTGTGAATGATAGGCCTCATATGACCTTGACCTTGAAATGTGATCTTTGACCTCATAAGCAAACGAGGGTTTGTATGCAATCTCCATAAATTAAGTTTAATTTCAATTGAACTTCAACTTTTCAATTGAGGTCAATTTTACATTTTCAGCCTATCTTACAACTTGACCTCACGTGACCTTTGACCTTGGTATGTGACCTTTGACCTCATCAACAAATGGGGGATCCCATGTTGCATGTCCCATTAAAAAATTCAGATATTACAGGCAAATGTTAACCCTTTTTCACGACAACAACAACAGACATCAACAACAGACATCAACAACAGTGGACAAAGCGATCCCTAAGTGTCTTCCTGCTGTAAGGCAGGTGACACAAAAACGACCAATGACGTACATTATTTTAAACTCATGTGACCTTTGACCTAGATAAATGGTCTGCATTTGGTGGATTCCGAAGATTTTGTATGTGATATTGGGAAATAAAGTTTTTATTTGGTTTGATTTGAATTTCGAGCCTAATTGCCTAACTTCTAAATGCGTTTCTTTCAGTGAACTTTTTAATCCCTCGCCTCTATTTGGATATGATTAGCCTGGGTCCATACACAACGAGCTTACCCGCGAAATATTAAAAAACATGTTTATTACCTTAACTATGAATACACAAGTGTATCAACTCAGAAAAACAAGATATTATAAAAACCACTACAAATGATATGTTACCAGCTGAATTGAACAAAATATATAGTATTACAGTTGTCCCAATAAAAGTTGTTGAAGCAGGTAACTTTCAATCTCTCAAAAAATCTTACTTGAGTATTTCATCTTACAACACGGAACATATTACACATCTCCTTGTCTATAATTCGTGCAAATGCCTCGGCAACCCTCCCATGGTACCAGAGAAAACATATTTTACTATATAAGGCTATTGTTTTCACAAAGGCATATTCCAATGGGTAATTTTTTATTGAAGATTTGAAGGTAGGATAAGTGCATCAGAAATAGTTAGTGGCTGTATCATGTGCGTTGATAAAATGATAACCTCAACACTTAACAGGGATATGATATTAAAAAAAAACCACAGTGCTGACTCGACAAATAGGTACCACAAGACGGTCCTTAAAAAGACAATTTCTGCATATTTCGGGCACCAATTTGAAATGAAACAACAAATTGAGTTTGTAACACTATATTGCAATGGAATCTTGCAAGGCATCAATCATAATGATCAACCTTTATGTGAAACAAAAGACATTCAGTTCATGTTACATTTTCTGATACATCTGGTAGATTTGAAGTTTTTTTTTAGAAAATGCATTGCATGAACACCAAGCTTCAGTGGTTACCATACTTCCTTTTAAAGGGAACTTCTTATCTAGTGCAAAGGCCAAATCACTATTGTGTAGTAATATCTGTCATACATGACTGTACAAAGTTGTATTTTTTTTTTTTTTTTTTTTTTTTTTTTTTTTTTTTTTTTTTTTTATTTTTTTTTTATTTTTTCTTTCCCTTTTTTTTTTTTTCTCCTTTTTTTTTTTTTTTTCTTTTTTTTTTTTTTTTTTTTTTTTTTTTTTTTTTTTTTTTTTTTTTTTTTTTTTTTTTTTCTTCTTTTTTTTTTGTTTTTTTTTTTTTTTTTTTTTTTTTTTTTTTAATAACTTTTTAGAATGTATTAAATCACATATGAAATATTAATCTGCTATGAAATAGTTCCATGCTATCAGTGTTAAAAATACATACAAACAAGTAATTCTGTACCACAATCTATATGATAGATTGGAGTATTATTTTGGATAAAATGGCTATAGAAGTCATTCAACAGTTTAATTAAGCAAATTTTGCAATCTGACAAAAACAATCAGGAAAAATGTTACATAGCTACCTTTAGGTTAGGGACTAGTCTCATTAGTGCAAGCAGAGAAGGTCACATCACTAGTGGTGCAAGTAGGGTATGTATATCACTGACCTGGCCTTGCATGGAAATATGACTCTTGAACTCAACAGCACGGTATCAGTAACAGCTAGAAGTGTCAACAATGAATAGGCTGTATACACACAATAAGAACTGCGTACCACTGCATGAGGGTTTGGTCAATTTCAGGATTATCTTTTGCTCTGGCAGAAGAATAATACATTACAGGTTTAGAAAAACAGGGCGTGGTGCTATGCATATGCGGAAGAAAAAACAGAGAGAGCGCACATGCCCAGCTGCTGTTCGGGAATGTGACCGCATAAGTCCAAAGTACACTCGATCGATATCGGTCACATTCCTGAACACAGCTGGCATGGCGCTCTCCTGTAGTACCGCATCTGCATAAGCATGCACCGGTTCCGAAACCTCATAATTTAAATAAACAAGATATTCCAGGTGTAACACGTGATTTTTTAAGGAAAGCAAGGCTATCTTCTAACTAAGACCAAATTGAACGTATTAAAATTGATCTATAAACAATAGGTATGCTTCCCTATTTTTTTTCATTGCAATGAAGGAAATATCTCTCCAATGCGGATTTATAAAATTTAAAGACTCAAGAAAAAATATTATGTGACGTTTATTCCAATGTTGGTCTGTGTAAAAGATATCCGTGCAAAGGAAAGCACTGTCATGTCATTAAGCATTTAATATATTGGAAATTGAATTTTGATGGTGATATCCAAACAAGAGAGTGCCACATTATTGCAAGTTAAACATTTCATTAAAATTCTACTATTATCATGCAACAATGGACAAAAGGGTTTGAAATGAAATAGGCATACGGCAAAATTGAATTTGTGCATATCATGATTGTTTAGCATATGTAAGCAAGGCAGCACAGTCATTATACTTGTTGTGCCCACGAGTGGTAGCATAGCATATAGTTTTAGTGTTTCTTTTGCTCATTGCCATAAATAAATGTATAAATATCAACAATATTCAGTAGCATTTTGTTGTTAGATATTACAATAGTGTCGTGAATACAGCAAATGTATCCAATGTGTCAGAAATTGCTTCACCAGGCTCCGAAATTGGTTAGATGACTTAAATCCCATGGAATGGGTGAAAACAGATAGCCCTTAATAATCTCCTATATCTCTTGTTTGTATGGGCGATTGTTATGGCCTTCGCACTGAATTACACACACGGGAATAATTAATATGCTTCGCGAAGATGAAATATTCAAACTAGGTTTAAGAAATGGAAGTATATATCTGCTTGTACAACTTTTGTTTATTGGGAAACCCTATTTGAAGAGCTTTCAATACATTTCAGCCATCGAAGACGATAAAAACGGAGACCACTTGACTGATACAAAGTCGAACAAACTAAAGCATAGCAAAGCAATATCGGTATTTGTATACTTTAAAATGTCACATCATATTCCACAAATATCGACAAGCAAACCTATACTGCTTAATCTCATCCACTTCTAAACACCCAATCATTCGAAATCAATGCAAACTCCTCTGAAATTAAAACTCGGTTATCTCATAATACATGTAATACCAATGTAATCTTCTATATCTCGTGATCACTAAAAGGCATTGTTTTCTTTCAAGATGGCGGCCATTTCGAATTTGCGTGTCTCACGCATATATCTTGGAAAATCCTGTAGAGTTCGCTCAGAATAATATTAATTAGTAGGCCATAAGGAGTATGTGCAACATTGGTTGATTCTGTCTGCCATGTAACGGTAACTTCACTAAGCAGTCACAGGCCCGTAGCCAGGATTCTTTTAGGGGAGGGGCGATTTTTTTAAAGGGGACTTTTCGCAAAATTTGTAAGGGTAGGGGGCGAATTTGGCAAAAGTGGACATTTTTAACCAAAATGTTAACCTTTTTCTAGACAAAAAACATAAAACACCCTAATTTTGCCTCTTTTCCGCCTTTTCAGCTCCTTTGAGCATGTTTAGGGTTTTGGAAGCTTTTGAAAAATTGGAAATTGGGTAGGGGCGTCCGCCCCCAACGCCCCTCCCCTGGTTACGGGCCTGCATTCATGCTATTTGATTAAAAGTGCCACTCAGTCACTCATTATCCTTGGTTTGTCGCAATGTCATCTTCAATGATTTTTGCAGCTGCCGTTAATCCCAGTTCCTTGAATGTCTTCATTAAGAATTCAAGAGCACTCGCAGGCCTCTTTGAAGAAACTGTCCAAAGGGAAAAGAATACTTTCAACACCAGTTTGGTGGGTTCCTCGGTCTCATTTCCTTTGATGTTTTCAATGGTCATGAAGTTACAGCCCAGTTTCTCAGCTAGGAGACGCCAATCTTTGGGTATGCCTCTATCAGTATTGAGCTCTTTGCATAGCTGGTAGTAGGCCTTTGGCGAAAGACCAGATATGGGATCAAATGGTCCAAATATCTTTTCTTGCACGCCTCCACTGAAAGTGCGAGAAGTTGTTCCGCTTTCTTTGACCTGTTAACAATAAAATGAATTTTTTATAACACTTAGGAGGTTAGAATCTTATTTTTTAATTGTAAAAAAAAAGAAAGCCGACAGCTAAGAATTGAATGATAGGCCGTGGACCTTTTTTGTTTCGTCTTTTTTAGACGACATTTTATCAAAAGCAGCGGCATTGATTTGTTGGAAAGACACTGATTAGGTAGATTTTAGCCAAGTATAAATTTTAAAAAAGGTCGATTTTGAAAGGCGCTTAAGTGGTTGCAACTGACAGTCATCCATAGACTTCTGCGTAAAATATCCATTTTAAAAACGCTCTAATTAAAACTTTACCCTTTTAAGCTTGTTAAAATTGGCTCAAAATTTAGCTAGAGCCTATACCCTGGTATATATTCGGAGTGTTCTCGAATCAGTATCGCTACTTATGAAACAAAGGTGCATATCGCAAAGTTTGTCCAGCATATTTATCCTTCACTCACGAGTAATTTGTGGAGGTGAACCTGTCAGATCCTGGAACGCATTTTTTTTTCAAAACAATTGCGTGGCATTTCTCCTCTTAGACACCTATGGGACGTTTTACATGCTTATTAATAAACCTGCATAGTGCTTCACAAAGGCTTTGATTTTGCAGCTAATATTTGTTGGGCATATTTAAAAATCGTATTGTATTGTATTCTATAGACCTACTTCAAGATATTGATCTGACAGGAGACAGATGGATTAATGCATACAATAGCAATTGTTTGTGAGGTAATGTCTACATACTTTACAAAAGCATGCCAGATGTACAATGCATGTTGGCGATGATGTCAATGCATGTTCTGAAGAGCAAGTCAAACTACGAAGAAGGTTAATATCAATTGCTCCTGCAAGTTGAAAAACAAACCCTAAAAAGTCACATTTTCGGTAAATTTACTTTTAAGATTGATTACCTCTGATTTCCCACAGACATTGATTTTCAGTGTCACCGCATCTTCGGAGGATTTACGCTGTTGAATATCAAATCTGCAGTGCACCCCAGATTTGACACGAGGATTGCTGTAATGCTTGTTTCTGCTGTCGTCTACTTCTAGATCAATTGTGCAGGATGGCAACGCACCCTGTTGCCACAAGTGGTCGAATGGAATGTGTTGTCCCTGTTATAACAGAACAACCATACATTGCATACAACATTATAGTTTGAAGTAAACAAAAAGTATAAACAACAAGTCATTACTCATTTTCATTGTCGAAATTTAAGAAATAAGAGAACAGCTATACTCGATTCGCGTTGATACGTTCGTCCCCCTAGAGTTTTGGACCTATTCCAATAAGTCGGAGAGGGGCTCTACCGGGAAAATGAAAGAATTCAAGCACGTGCCAACCGGATTATCTTGCGAGGACACTACGGTCATTTAACTCACTCACCTGTCAATAAATACAATTTCATGTATGGAAACGCAATATAGTGTATTGCAGGCCTAACATTGCTCACAAGAAACATATTCCTGCGCCGCCTTCATTGAATTTTTTTCACCCTCTGCAACGAATGCGTACGGGGTTCACTATATCAGATGAAATCGAGATAACATCTAACAGCTACAGTGAAGCGAGGTAAGGATGTGAAGTGAATAATCGTTTGTGCTCATGCTACGCAGATCAGATGATATATGTGGTAATCAATGGTTTGTATATATATTGGAAGGAAAATGCTATTTTTTTTGAATGCGAGTCACGGTGTTATATTGAAAATTTTGAATGTTAGCGATAAAACAACTCTCGTACGCATCTTACCGATTATTGTTGTAATTGAAGTCAGAGACTTTGTACAAAATGACCAAAGCACGAAATTAAGGATTGGGGACTTTAAAGCCCAAGGTAGTAAACTGAACTCGTTTTCTTTTATGTAACTACTTCGGGTTCGTCGTATCGGTTAATCCAACCGCCTTATAGATACTCATAATTGACATAGGACTGGTTTCCTGTACTTTCAACCCATATTGGTCGATCGTATCCAACTTGTTGACCATGAAGAAGCTTCTCTTTCTTAAGGACTTGCTGCAATGCGAAAAATAGAGCTTGATTAATTCCAGATTGTGTTGTAAAGTTTATTAAGGCTCCACTTATATAAAATAAAATAATAATAAGTTCTTATATAGCGCTTTATCACTGTTACAGTCTCCAAGCGCTGTTGCCTATTATTATCAGGAAATCGTCACAATCACTTCGCGTCATCGAGGTGGCTACCGGGCAAGCGCACTGGGCAAGAGAGTATTAGAGTAATATCCCCCATAACCAGACAGGTCCCCAGACTGCGTTTGGGCGGCAGAGGCATTGAAATGAAGTATCTTGCCCAGGCGGACCCCCAAACACAATTGGCCTCGGCGGGGCTCGAACCACGCTATACTATCACGAGTCCTGCCTTTTTTCCACTAGACCAACAGGAGCTCCTTATAACTAGAAACACTTGGGTTGTTTCAATAATTCCATTGTACTCTCGGACTACTTTTCAGTTCAAACAACTTGAACAAGGGTGAATAAAAGCATTACATATTATATTGCGATGCAAGAAAATCGTGAAACGTTTTCGAAATCCTCTAAATTTCGTGACTGTTTTTCTTTTGCATACGGGTTTTTAGGTGAATGTTTCCTGTATTAAAACAAGATAACCGAATACTAAAACAGAATGGTACTAATATCAAATGAATGTTTTTGCTCTGGTTTTTATCGATTCATGACTAACATGTAAGTGGACACTGGTTGTCAATATTACAAAGGCTATGACAAACGTCAAAATTAGCTCGAGATCGAGAATTAATAACTGAAGTTATCATACACTTCTGAAAATCCAAAGATACACATCATGTTTGATGCTTCCAGAAGATGTGAAAAAAATAGGTTCCATATCCTTGTACATGTACTTGGGACGCGAAATTTGTTTGTTGGATCATCTTTGACAAAAGAATTCCGCTTCTATGTACAGCTTTATATATCTTCAAAGGGAAACATTAACCGCACCGAGACAACGTTTTACAACTATTCAACGTTGGCCATAGAAGTAAGATCATCATGTAAACCACAATGCGTTTCAAATTAAGTGAATGTTCTTGCATATTTCCATAGGGGTGGGTATAGATATAATGAACCAATCCTTGGCTATATGGTGACTAGGGCTTTGTTGCCATTACAATATACTTTTGTGCCATAGTACAAAGTTACTGCACAGTTACTGGAAACTGATGAATTCAGTTCTTAAATAATGGTCCGTTAATGATAAAAGACTAATACCATGGTTGGCCGGGATGTCAATGAACTCATAATCCGCATTACGCTAATCTCTTGTACAATGATATAGGTACCACAAACTTATTACATGTGGCCATTAAAATAAATTCTCTTATCTCTCACGTTGAATGGACAGACCTAAAACTTTTAATGAGGTCGCACTCATTTTGAAATTTTCTATAATCAATTATTTCACTTTAAAGGGGATTATATTCATATTGCCTCTGTATCAACCTTCCCCTATTTTTAACTTCTTGTTTAGATTTTGAAAGAAAATGAAATGGAAAAAATCTGGACACCTACATCGAGAGAAGCTTCTGTATCGTCCCAAGCTCTAACTCTTAACTGATATGAGTCCTGTCCTGTACTGTATGATGGTCCGAATGCACCGACTCTCATTTTCTTTTTTACTGTAGAACCTTCTGCTTTCTGCTCTCCAGCAAGGGTGTAGAGAGTAAAGTGGTTGACAAGCAGTACAGTACGCCCATTGTCAACCATACAAATGGCATCATCCATGGTAAGGTCTTTCCACTGGGCTTTTGCTTGCTGTTCCTCGTCGGATTGGCAAGTCAAGGCCGAGAACTGCCAACTACTTTCTTCTTCGGCGCAATGCGGAAAGGTCAAAACCACGCTTTCACGGAACTGCAGTCCTGGAGGACCACACTGCACAATTGGAGCGACAACGGTTTGTGATTTTTCAGGACAAGGAAATGGTAGCCTTTCTGTGTCAACGTATATATACACTTCTGTCTTTTCATCATTTTGGATTGCACCAGGTGGTACGAACAGGGTTACGTTCAGAGCTTCAATTTCGAGAAACCCTCCACGATGATCGAAGTATCCTGCGGCAAAGTTTGAGGTTCGATAGGTAAAGTTTAGTTGTTGCTCTTCATGGTACTCGGCTAAACGTCGTCGAAAATACTTCAGATGTTCCAATAACTGATCTACCAGGGCTTTTCCATTATCTTGTATCATGGTAGTTGGGGTTATTTCTCGATCTGAAACGACAATCAAAAGGTTAACCAGGTAGGGGACAATCAAGGATTACACAGGGGTCAAAATTTTAAAATGACCCAGCCATGTTGAAAAGTGTGCCACATCATTTGTCCAATTATAAGGATTCCAAAAAGGTATAGTTTGTACTATCTACAACCCAAAGTTTTGGAATTAAGGTTAAAAACAGCAAAAACAGGTCAAAAGGTTAAATTTCAGTTGTACAGGGGTCAATTTTTAAAGTTGCTCCAATTTGGTTAAAAAGTGGTGCAAATGATTGATGGAGCTCATAGGATTACAATAAGGAATAGTTTTGAGTGTTTTAAATGCTTACTTACCAAAGTAGGGCGCAAACAAGGTCAAGCCCCATTGAATACAATGGACGCAGACCTTTGTTTCCCCCTACATTGGTAACTAAGCATTTTAGACAGTCAAAAGTATTCCTTATTTTAATCCTATGAGCTCCACCAATAATATGCATCACATTTTATCCACATCAGAGCAAATTTGACCCCTGTACAACTGAAAATGACCCTTTTTATTGTTTTTTTGCTGTTTTGTAGCCTATAACTCCAAAACTTTAGGCTGTAGTTAGTACAAACTATACCTTTTTGGAATCCTTTTTGATCAGACAAATAATGAGGTATACTTTTCAACATGCTTGAAGCAATATAAATTTGTTCCTGTGTAAACTTTGGTTACCCCCTACCTGGCTATAGCTACCATTCCAGAAATGCTTTCATGCACTTTTTTTTTTAGGCTATGGTATACTGGTGCTGCATAATAAGTGTCGTTTTATAATAAGTGTCATGGACTATTTGTAATATATATTTTTCATTTATCTAATTGCATCTCCATGCCATTTAATATAAATTGTAATTAAGGTGATGGATTAGTTCTATTGATACAATTGACACCAAACGCATTTATTAATGTGCAGGTTTCAAAGCTTAAAGGAAAGCAAAACATTTGAGAGCTCATAGATTAGGTTATTATAATACGAACTATATTGGTAAGACTAACATAAAATAATGTTCACGATGATATGACATGAACAGCAGCAGAAGTGGATTATCCTTAGGAAAGTTTAACAGATTCATTATATACTTTAAAGAAAACATTATAACTTAATGAATATATTTTGTTGTATAATCAAATGCTTACCTGCTTCGAGATTGTCAAGCCTCTGTAGAATGTTCTGTAACTGGAGTTCAAGACTGACATCTCTCATTGGTGGGGCCTGTCCTTTAACTTCTGTAAATGAAAATTATTCACCAAATAATAAAAATTCAACATTCTTTCACAAAATGTTATTATTCTGTTAATGTTATTATTATTATTATTATTATTTTATCATTAGTAGTAGTATTTTAGTTCCGAATACGAAAACTTTTTTAGCTTATTAGTGTCAAAATGAACCAGTTTTTTTAGACAACTGTTTTACACATTTGTTTTTGATTTATTAGTGTCAAAATAAATCACTTTTTTGACATAAGTATTAAACTTTTTTGGCTTATTCGTGCAAAAGAACCATTTTAAAAAAACATTTTTTGGATGTATTAGCATGACAATAAGTTTTTGTAGACAAATGCTCTAAATGGTGGCTTATTAATGTCAACAATGACACCAGTTTTTAACACTGTTTAACCTGTCTTGGTGGCTATGCAAAACATTTTGTTAGATAACTGTTTGACACTGTTTTGGCCTATTAGTGTCAATCAAAATATATCAGTTATTTTAGACAACTGTTTTACAATATCCTTTTTTTTGGCTTTTAGTGTCAAAAGGAAGACAGTGTTTAGAGAACTGTTTTGTCTTTTCGGGCTTAGTGTTCAAAATGAACCAGTTGTTTAGACAATGTTTTGTCTTTTTTGGCTTAGTGTTCAAAATGAAGCAGGTGTTTAGAAAACTGTTTTGTCTTTTTTGGCTTAGTGTCAAAATGAACCTTTTTTCATTTTAGACAACGGTTTAAAACGTCTTTGCTGCTTAATTGAAACATTTTTAGACAAATGTTTGACACTGTTTTTGAGCCTATTAGTGTCAATCCAAATTATCAGTTATTTTAGCACAACTGTTTTACACATCCTTTTTGGCTTATTGGTGTCCAAAATGAAGCAGTGGGTTAGAGAACTGTTGTCTTGTTTGGCTAGGTCAAAATGAACCAGTGTTTTAGACAACTGTTTTTTAGATAACTGTTTCGACACTTGTTTTATGGCCTCATCCTATTGTGTCAATCAAAAAATATCAGTTATTTTAGACAACTGTTTTTAACCTATCCTTTTTTTTGGCTTATTAGTGTCAAAGACAAGCAGTTGTTTAGAAGAACGTTTGTCTTTTTTGGCTTAGTGTTCAAATGAACCAGTTGTTTAGACAACTGTTTTGTCTTTTTTGCTTTAGTGTCAAATGAAGCAGTTGTTTAGACAACTGTTTTGTCTTTTTTGGCTTAGTGTCAAAATGAACCAGTTTTTTAGACAACTGTTTTAAACTGTCTTTGTCTGCTTATGAGTGTCAAAATTAACCAGTTTTTCTACACAACTGTTTTAAACTGTTTTTTGTTTGCTTATTTCTGTATTCAAATATAAGTGCCCTTTGGACAAAAATGTTGAATGGATTGATGAACGGGTATCGGGCTAAGTTGATAGGGGGGGGATTGATTATGGATAATGCATGACCTGGATAATGGCTTGATGACGGATGGGTGGATGGTAGATGGAACGATGTGTTGGCTTAGTATCAGTTGAATGGTGATGGCTTGTTTGGGTGGATAAACCCGGGTAACGGCGCTTTTGCAAGGGACTGTTTTCAATTGGGTTTAGAAGCTCTCTCGCAATCTTGCGATTTAATCTTTAATTTCTTGATTTTTTTTCGTTTGGTCATTTTTTGGCAAATTTATTTTTCGCGTTTGGTGTTTTTTTTTAATGTTTTTGTTATTTTAGTTATTTTTAGGTTTTTAGATTTTTAATGTTTTTATGGGACTGTTTTTGAATAAATTTCTGGTCATTACTTTTGAGTGGTTCTACGATTCCACCTTTGGGATTTTTTAGCTGCGTCATTTATACCCCGCGTTTTTAACTTTTGTGTGTTAATCATTGTAAGATTGTTAATAAACCTTTTTGCCTGTACGAGGATCCTCACTGCTCCAGAAATGGATATCTTTCTCCCTACTAACCATTATTGCCCAGCATTGATGCGCCAATGACCACATCAACAACATGATCGATGTAACTCGTTGATTCGTTTCCAGCTTGGAAAAAGAAATCAGTGACAAAAGAAACTTATTCCCAATTTGCACACCCCCCAACGGCCACCCCACACCCCACCCCCCCCCGACCCGCCCCAACCCCCCCCACCCCAAGCAACACCCCCCCACACCCCAAAGCCACCCCCACCCACCGCCCCCCCGCCGCGCAGAACCCCCCCTGACCCGACCCCCGTCCCCCCCCCCGGCCCCCACCCCCCCACCGCCTCACATGCGAACCCCCACGCCTAACTCGCTCCGCCCGCCCGCCCCACCAACCCCAACTATGCACCGGTGCCCCAAACCCGCCCTACACCCCACACCCCCCCAGATTGCCACCCCACTCTCGCCCCAAACCAAACCCCTTATTGCCTTTCTCCTGCCGGTAGAAACGACCGGCCATTAAGCAAAAAGTGCTTCAGAACAAGATTTGAAACCGGGCGTAAATTTTGTTTACCAAATCCAACCATACTTGGATTCCGCATCTCCTGGACAACACTATCGTATATGGGTTTTTTGCTATTCTAATTTGTTTTTTTTTTGATTTTGGGGTAAAAAATGGCCCAAACAAGGTTCACAATAGATTCCCAAAAATCGTTAAATCAATCATATTGCCGTCTCTCTCGAAATCGTCATTAGAACATGTGGGTGTACATCCCAAGGGAAACAAATGACCGATTGTAGTGCTATAAGGCCATTTTCAATTTACATATTCTGGGGTCAAATTGGACAAAAAACAGCAAATTGTCCAAAATCCACAAATGAGACAAAATGCCCTTCCTTTCCTCAACATCTTAAGGGGAACATGTACAGTTTACCTCCCAAAGACTAAAATTATTGAAAAATTGAATAGAGTGTCTGCTATTTAATTGACACTTTGTTATGGTCAAAATGGGCCAAAAAGTTAAAATTTTGTCCAAAACTAATAAATTGTCAAAACACTTCTTTATCGTCCAACCAGGGTTTTTTCTAACTATGTTCACACCCGGGGCCACTGATTTTTTTCGTAATTAGGGACAAACATCTCTTGGTTGGTATCATTGTGTAGCTGCAAATGTCCTTTCTTCAATAAACTACAAATTAAGTCGTAACAAATTGAGTCATATGACGTCATAGAGCTTATTTATAACGTTATTTGTAAGCAATCTCCCAAATCAAGGGTTTTTTTTTTTCGGCCATTTTCGCCATCATGCAAGCGAAATTTGGTATTTATTTGGGTGCCAAGTAAGATATATATATTTTATTACCTTATCAATAAAACAAAACAAATAATTGTAAGTATTTGCTTACAGTAGCATCAGACGTAATATAAGGCGAATTTCGTATTTTTTGCCTCCTACCGAAATCAGAAATTTCAAGCACAATTTTGTACCAAAGAACATTTCTCAGATAAATCCTTTTAGATGGGGATATTTTTGATGGGAAGCTGTACATCAGGAGGGCAAAATCAACAGCATTTTCTACTTTTTAGGGCAGACCTGATATTGAAATCTCTCGTTGCCAAGCACCTTTACGTAAATACGGGCTAGCCATTAATACAATGAACACATTTTTGGATCAAAATGTCCAAAAAGGTAAAAATTGTCAAATAATGTAAAGCATAAGAACATATGTGGTTTCAAGGTAATATAGTTAGGTGATACAGGGCAGGTATTCCCAATTTACCCCATTGAGTAGTAACATTAGGCTAAGGATTAAAATGAAATCAAGATTGGGGGGATCTCAAGTTTTATAGTTTAATATGGTCAGAAGACCTCAAATTAAACCTTGATTTTGAGACATGACTGTGGGTGCAAGCATGTGGTCCCTTAAAGTGTATTGTTATCCATTAAATTTACAACCCTTGGAAAATTTCATCAGTAAATTAGAGGTATTTGGCTATTCCAATCCTCAGCTTTTGAGTTTACCACAAATAGGTAAATTAGCTCTATTGCCCTATTTGTGAAAATTATTATCATGTCATAATTCGCGCCATCTGTGTACATTAAAGTTGACCATGCTTTGGCCCACAGTTTAATGACCTTTCCTTGGTATGAAAAAGAATTAAATAATCAAAAGTTTTTTATAATTGTTATTAATTATTATTAATGCCCTCTTTAACGGTTCTCATAAGTGCTATGAATACGCGAATGATAAAACTACTAAAGAACGCATTTTGGCTTTAAAAGCAATACTTACAATGTGAAAATCATCTCCAATTTGTTTAGTTAACTGCATCAATTATATGCTAATCGCGTTTGAGTGTTTGTTTTAATTTTTGTTATTTTTAATCAACCCGGTCAACTTGATCATTTATAAAGCAATAATAACCGAAATGGGGAAAACAGTCACAGTCCCAATTTTAAGGCATATTCATTTATGGTTTTTAAATGGTCCAAAATGTCTCTTTTTCCGAACATGGTTGAGGAAAATAATAAAGGGTTCTCGTGTGTAGGCCTATTTGCATTATAATATCCCCCACTGACACTAGGCCTGTGATCTATACTCAGAACGGGGTAAGCTTGATGGGTAATCTTTAGCTGTTAATATTGGAATCACACACTCATGTCCAAAATTAAAAAAGACCTTCTGAAAGACGCTTAGACCCTTGATAGATCACTCTGTATAACGCATAATACCTAAACTTACAAAGCTATGAGTACCTCTCGTGGATGAATGAATTCACAATTAACCATTTCCATTTAGAACCAGAATATAGAGGAGAAATATCAAATGGCAATCAAAAATTCAAGGTATAAAACTGATATAACATGTATGAAGTCATTTTTGTTCATCAAATGTGGACTAAATTTTCCCAAAGAATACTAATTTTTTGATTATTGTTTTTATGTAATTCATATCTAAGTTCGGCTATTCAAATGTATAGCCCTAACATATCGTTACAATATTAAGATATAGTTTAAAAAAATCATAAAAGTAATTTAGGGCTGTTTTATAAATGTCAGTATTTTGCCCTTTACTAACTTACTATCCGATAATAGAAATACAACATCAACAATAAAAAAAATAAAAAAAATATATTTAATATCAATAGAAATATATCTAAATTCCACATGTAAATAATTAAAAGATGGACAAAGTTACACGTTTTATCCAATTGGTTTCCAATTTTAGTTGATTTTTGGATAAATTTTGGGGAAATTTAAACCTTTCTTGTCCCATTTTCGACTCCGAACTATGACTGGCTACAGTCCTATTACCATGTTACTTAATTATCTCCCACCTTGACATGTAAACGCATACATTCTTTTGACCTACTATGCAAAAAAGAAACTGTCCAAGTAGGACAAAGTGAACGTTTCGTTATTTAAATTTACCCATTTTAATTGAATTTTGGATCAGTTTTGGATGAATTTTGTTCAATTATCTACTTTGGAATAGTTTGGCTAGCAACTCTTTTCCATTCACCTGATGAAAAGACAAAATGATTATATGACCTACTTTGAAAGGAGGGCATTATACTGGATTTGACCATTTCAACCCCAAAATCTGTCAATAAGCCAACTAGCCTTCTGTCCACTTATTATGACACCTTTGATGTAAGTGATTTAAACCATTTTTATTAGTACATTTGGCCTATTTTGGTCATTTTGATCCTAAAACTGAAAACATAATACAAGCACTAAAGCACTATTGATCGATTTCCTTGAGAATGTAACGGCAAATGTTTACTTGAAAAATATTTGTGAAACGCAGGTATGAGACTGAGGTATCCATTTTTTTTAGAAAACAATTTTGATCTTTTTTTGTTTGGGCCATTTTGACCCCAATTAAAATAATTGAAATGGTTTCCATTTATTCCCACTTAACTAGACTCTTTTGAAGGTAAATGAACATGTTCTGATCGATTATTTTAAGGAAGGAATCATTTTTCGACTGATTACATATTTTGGCAATTTTGGGCCCTTTTTGGCCATTTTGACCCCAAAATGTGTAAATTTGGAATGGCTTTCTAATTATATTCAACTTAAATAAGACTCCTTTGAAGGTAATGGACATGTTGTGATAGTGTGAGGGAGGAGTCAGTTACAGAACATGACACAAAACTCTTACACCATCGCGGGGGGGGGTGGGGGGAGTTTTCGACTGCATTTACCTATTTTTTGGAAACATTTTGACTTTTTTTTGGCCATCTTGACCCCAGAAATATATATTGGGAAATGCTTCCATTATAGTCACTAAATAAACTCCTTTGAGTAAAATTGACATGTTCTGACAGATTATTTGAAGAAAGGAATTCATCGACTGATTTACCTATTTGGACAATTTTGACCTTTTTTTTGCCCATTTTTACCCTAAAAAAAAAAATGTAGAAAGGGCCAACACCCCATACGTTGTTGTACATCCCATGGTGGTTTGAATCCACTAGGTTGGACTTTGTAACAAACAACGCCGTAAAAATCCCCCAAAAAAGTCATATTTTGGTCTGTTTGCGGCCGTCTACGTGAGATATAGAGCTTAAACACTTAAGTGCCCAATAGGGGGGGGGGGGGAAGGGGGAGTTCCATATACCCAACAGTTGATTTTTTTGCGATTTTGGCAACTTTTTCAAGGAGTTTTTTGCTAATTGTCTGATTTATGATACGCTTCTCTCTCCTGATCCAAAAAAATTAGAATATTAGGTTTGGGTCCCTAGGACCCCCCCCCCCTTGGGCCACTAACGGAAGTGAAAAATCAAGATCTTTTACACTAATTAAAAAATAGTAATTAAATCTGGGATTTAATTTGCTTAGATATGTACCTTAAGAAGTAATTAATTTATAATTATAATACTTAAATCAAATAACCTTTTATATGCTGATGCATCAATGTTAATTTTGTCATGGCCGTGCTCTTAACTGTGTAAGTTCCTATAGGGAAAATAAGGCGATTTTGAATTTCTGAGAACAATACAAGAGGTAATAATGGTTATGTTTATTGGTTATTCTAGAGTAATATATAATGAATATTTTGGTTCAAAACCTTATTTTGGGAGTTGCTGAGGGTGGAAATGTGCGAACCACCTTTTTCGAAGAGTGACAATTTCATTGGCCATAGGTCATAGGTCAAGGTCCGGATTTTCATTGTTTATTGTGGGTATTGTTCTTACGTGACCCCTGGTTTATTTGTGGGTAGTTCTGATTCAAACTTCCCATGGGAAAGTGGTTATCTGGGTTGTGGTCCCAGGAACCCCCCCCCCCCCCTTGGCACTAACGGATTTTTTTTTTAGATTGGGACACTTAAGGTGGGTTGTTCCGATTTATTTGTATTGTGTTTTCTCTCCTTGATCTGAGAGCCTGGCACTTGCACATACACCCCATCAAGTAAAGGGGAAACAAACTTGCGGGGTTTGATGGTAGACGCCTAATGCATGTTGCAAAGCCCTATTAATACCAATCTAAATAGTGGTTCACCACTAAAAAACGGCGTTTTTTTGTTTATAAATCTTGGGAATGAAATGAAATGGATTTGAGGCTCAAATTCAGGAGACAATGAGAAAAATACGGCCTTCATCTGATATCAAAATTCGATACTACTTCCTGGTACATCAGGATAGGTGGGGTCCCAAAAGACGATCGGAACACTGCACCTTTAAGTGTTAATACCAGGACAGAGACCTAGATCCTTGAAATATCATTGCCAGCTGTGTCAAAATGCAGCACATGGGGCCAGGAAGCCATTGCATGTGATTGCTGCGATAACTGGTTCCATGTGATTGCCTTGATATGAATGCACAGATTTACAAAGCTGAATAATCACTCCTCGTATTCTGGGTTGGTCTACAAATGTGGCTACTTAATTTTTCAACAACTTTCTTTGAAAGTCTGTGGGGATTTGAAGTATCGATCAGTTATAGCATCCTCTCCGATCGTGACAATTTAATTTATCGTGACAATTTACCGAAAGTGACATTTCTTCTATAAATGCATATCTATGAGAGTGGCATTCTGGCAGTAACAATGGGTGCTCCAACCCATGCATTCAAGTCCAAAAACCAGCAAATTAGACAACCAAACAATTGAGGAGAACAAATAATCATCTCAAAGACCGAGTCGCTCGTCAGCGCGTACTGTCAGCCCGTACTACCAGTTTTTGAAAAATTATCCAATCTCAATTGTCAGAGAGTGGTAAAGCGAGCTCCAAAACTTTGAAACCTTGTTTGCTACAGAAGCTCCTGTATTTTGTGTGGTTATCGGCACAGAGTCTTTCTCTGAATTAATTCTATTGCGACAGGTGAAATATTCCTAACCTAACTTACAATGTTTTTCGGACGACTCACGTTCATGTTGACAGACCTGATTGTAAGGAAAAGGAAGCGGCGGTGTCTTCATGCCTTTATTAAAACTGTGTTTCTTGTTGGATCAAATGAATCCACTGGAATACTGACTGTGTGGGGGAAATTGAGTGGATTCTTCATATGTAACCGGATTTTTTTTTGTCTACAGTTTAAATTCGGAAGGCTTATTATAGACCGCCCTTTTCATATGTTGATTATGCAAATGGGCTAGATGCCTCCTTATCCAAGATCCCTCCAAATGGTAATATATGGCTGCTTGGAGATCCCAATCTCCCAGATGTGGACTGGGAAGGTATCTTTCAGATCAGGAGGTGGTGCTACCAGGCTGTCAGCAAGTACTTAATTGATGTTTTTAACGACAATAATCTTCACCAAGTGGTTGATAAACCTACCGTCTTAACAACATCCGCGAACTTTTGTTTACCAATACTCCTGCTGCTGTCGAGTATGTCCGTGTGAACTGTGGAATAAAGTGATCACGACATGGTCGTTTTAGGTGAAGTACTGAAACCAAAACTTACCAGACCACCGAGACGCAAAGTGTTTCTTAATAATAAGGAGATTTCACTGGCGTCAATGCCGACATGAATAAACTTAACTCTGAACTGACTGACGATATGTCATAAACAATTCCATTGATAGTTTATTTTTTCATTAAAATGCTCTTCTTCAATGTCCATGGAGGAAAATCACCTATCCTAACAAAAATGTCCTCCAGCCATTTCACATATCCATGGATCACAGCTCCATCAAAGAGATGTGATAGAAACAAAGAGTCTTTATAATAGAGACAAAAAAGGCAGCACGCAGATTGTTGGGCCAAATTCAGGAAAGCTCGTAGACAGACTGACCAGAAAACCAGGAAAAGCTAGGAAGGTCTACATTAGAGATGTCGTTGGAGCTAGTTTAAAATCGGATAATCCTAAGCCCTTCTGGAAGTTTGTTAAAGTCAAAAAGACAGAAGTGTCTGGAGTGTCTCCCTTGAATGTCGCTGGTAGAGTATTAGCTGGAGCCAAGGAAAAAAGCAGGAGGCCCTGAACCGTCAATTCTGTTCAGTCTTGTTATCAATAGAAAAGACTCACAAGATTTCCCGTCTTGGACAAAGTAGTGTTCCTGATATTCACGATCTTGAAATCAACACCATGGGATTGAAAAATTACTCAATGATTTAAATCCGAATTAAGGCAGCCGGGCCTGACAACATTACTGATCGTGTTTGAAAAATCATTCTGTGTTCAACAAGTATTGCACCGATTCTCCAAAAGCTTTTCCAAAAAATCAATCTCCCACTGAAAAACTCTTGATGCAGGACTGAGTTGAAAGCCAACATCACTCCCATTTACAAAAAAAAAAGCAATCGCTCAGATCCGGCAAATTATCGCCAGGTCTCTCATTCGATCATTTGCAAACTTTAGAACACATATCCATATAAACACATCATGGGCCACGTTTGAGAAACATGGAATCTAGACTGACCAACAACACGGATATAGAAAAGAAAAGGGACGTTCATTGTGATACGCAACTTGCAGCTCGGACCAAACGATCTCAATATTATTCTGGATATTCGTATCCAAAAAAACCGATCTCATCATCATGTATTTCAGCAAGGCGTTTGACACCGCCCCATCGTAGACTCCAGCTGACCAAACTAATCAGGTTGGAATTTGCAACAACATTTACTCCTGGATCAACTCCTTCCTCACCAAACATCATCAGAAGGTTGTAGTTGATGGAGAATTCATCTTCTGAGTCTCCAGTAGAGTCCTCAGGGGACGGTGTTGGGCCCCTTACTGTTTTAACCTATATAAATGACTTGCCAGATGACTCTATCCAGAGTTAGCCTTTTTGCAGACACTGCATAGTTAACCTAAATCAATGACTGCCAGATGATTGACATCTCATCAGAGTTAGGACTTTTTGCAGACGCTGCATAGTTTATAGAGAAATAAAAACAGTCAGTGATACAAAGATCCTCCAGGATGATTGTTGATAAAAACTTTGCAAATGGGAAAACACTTGGCGATGGGCTTATACAACCAATGTTCTCAATGAGGATGACTCACAAAAGAACCCACTCATTAATCTTTATCATATGGAAGACACTCTACTGGAGAGGGTGATAAAACACCACCTTATTTCGGAGTGGAGTTGTCATCTGCCCTTTCTTGGAAATAACAAATATAAAGCAGGACATGCGCCAAGCTAATAGAACTCTTAGGCTACTTAGTAAGAAACCTGTCCTGTTGTTGACAGAGCACTAATAAAGAAGGCCTACAAAGCAATTAGTTCGGCCAATCCTAGATACTGCCCGGACGATGGGATCCTCACCAGAAAAATAACATCAACCACATTGGGACAAAGTCAATAAAGAAGTGATGCCCGATTCATCTTTAATGACTATTCTAAAGAATCAAAGCGTCACAGACATGCTAACCAAGTTGGAATGGAAACCACTCGACATCAGACACATGAAAGGCCCGACTTGTACCCATCTACAAAGAAACTCAATGCCTCATTCCAAATAATACTGCTCATCTCATGCACCAATCCAATAAAGACCAAGCACTACAACCAGACCAACACCAGACAACACTATGGAAGCTTCATCTACGATACTAAGACCAAACAAGAACACCTTTCTTCATCACTCTACCCATGGACTATATACCAGAATGGAATGACCTCCCCTACATCAGGACAGCTACTTCAATTGCGCTTTTAAAGAACTCGTTGAGTCCATTTACCTCGACACCATTGCGCATTAAAGCTCACTCAAAAATTTAGTGCATCAGCCCCTTCCAGCGTACCTGTACGGGCCAGCACACAGGCGATTGTTACAGTACATGACAGATACGGTTAAAGATGGTTGGAGCACTATATAAAACAGCCATTATGCATTAGTACAGATATGTATTAAAAGTAAATGTTAAAAATTATTGTGGCAAACAAACCCGGACTTTAAAAAGTATTATTTTCTCAAATGTTATTATTTAATTTATTTTTTAAAATATTAATCTTACCTGTGTTAGTACTTGGTCCACGCATCTCCGAATTCCCGCGTTTTCACCTTCCTTCTTAAGATTTGCAATCTTCTACAAGAAATGATTAATTTTGATGGAAAACTGATTTCATGCCTCCATTGCAATGCGACATCTCAAAGTTAGTTCACGTTGACATTATTTATGTAAATTTAGAATGGGGAAAGAGTGCACTATGGAACACCCCTTTAAAACTCTAATGAAACAATTTTCGGTTATTACGTCCTTATCTACACAAAAACCACAAGCAAAAGAAAAGTTGAATTGTTATGGGTCCTGCATTTTTTTTTTGTCGGGCCCTAAGACCTCGGCCCCCGGGTCAATTTACCCCTCTCTGACCACTCCACGGCGGTATTACTGCATAACACTCTTATATGTTTTCCTAATATTTAAAACTATATACAATATTGATTTGAAACTTACTTCGGTACTTCTAGGTTGGTAAACATGAGTAGAAAATAATCTTTCCCTAGAGGCAACCAAATTGGAAGGCTGCTGAAAACTTTCGAAACCCTAGCGAATGCCAAACATCAGAGCAAAACTAAACAGACATTGATATTGCACCTTATATACACCAGTGAGTGAACAAAGGGGGAAGAGAAAAAAAACCGATGATCAAAAGGATACCACAGTAATTAAGTTTCCGGTTCACTGGTCGGGAGGCATCCTTGGATTAGTCTACCCCATCAGGAGGAATTTCTGCTATTTGTCCCTTTGATAGTAGTTAGGGATAGACTGATGTACAAAGCTTCTGTGAGTTTTCCTTTCAGTCCAATTAGGTTTCCTGTCCAGGATTGTAGTCTTGTTCCCAGTCAATGTTATGTTGGTAGTTCCATGCAACATGTTCCGCGATAGCCGATTTTTGTGTGTGCCCGTTTGAGTCGCTTTCTGGTGTTCGCAGTGGGTTAACCAGCGGGGGGGGGGGGGGGGGGCAGGGGGCGCAGAATCCCCCCCAAAAAAAAAAACGAAAACCCTTTTTTCTTTTAAAACAAACCCCCCAACCCCCACCACCCCCCCCACCCCCCCCCCCCACCCCCCCCAAATGAAATGACCTTTTGTACAGTGTCTATGGAGAAGGACCCAAATTAGCCCCTCAAAAAAATAAACGTTGGCACCCCCTTCTGCCCCCCCCCTCATTTGCAAAGGTCTGGTTACGCCACTGGGGTTCGCGGTTCTCTTTTTCAATGATCTGCACGGTTTCACCATGTACAATTTGCACATGATCCACAAGGGGAAGAATAGAATAGATAACCCCAGGTGGCAGTTCCTTAGGAACGGGTCTTTAGGGTGCACTAGTGTTGTCGTAGCGTGTTAGTAGTCTTTAAAAATACACCAGTAGAGTCTTCTTCTGGAGAACTTTGCGAATAGCCTCAGAAGTACCCGATACGTAAGGAAAAATAACTGTAGCGTTAGGAGAGTACGCTCATTGGTAGAGACAGTGACAGTTCGGCGCGTCGCGAAGTGACGTCATGTACAAACTTTGAAGGGTAATTGTTCAGCTTCAAAGCTTGTTGGATGTGATCCTTTTCACTTTCCTTTTCCCATAGTGTCGCCGGAACATTGTCAGCTCTGTGAAAGAGAGTTCTGAAGCATGGAGCGTTTGGCTGACACTGGATGGTGAGAGTCATAGGCGTAAATCCGGGGGGATGGGGGGGGGGGGGGGTATATCCTCACCAATATCTTGATGAGGGGGGGATGGTCCATACGATTCATCCCCCCCCCCCCCCCCAATGGTGATGCCCCCCAACCATTCATGTGTTTTTGGAACAAATAACCTCAATTTACCATATATTTTAAAATGACAATTATTATATTCAATGATTTTAGCTTCTAAATTGCAAAATTTTTAGCGCGCTTCGCGCGCAACATGTGCTCAGTATTGGATCTTTGCAGCAAACCCATTGCATTCATAAATTTTCAACACCTCCATCCCCCCAATGTCAAAAAATTTACGCCACTTGGCGTGAGAGTCAAAAATTCAAGTTTGGTCGGTGTGTGTCTCTTGCGATAGACAGTCGTATGAACACAGAGTAAGGTCAGGTTTCCTCTTAACCAAAAACATCGAGGAACGCGATTTGTCCGTGGTATCCTCTTCATGAGTTGAATTTGAGGAAATCCTTGCGAAGAATGGTGAGCTGGTCAAAGAAAGACGTTAAGTGGTGTTTTTTGGGCATCAACACACGCTCCCTTTTCCCAAAAACGCATGTGCAGAAAAGTGGCAATTTACCGTATTCAAAGCCTAAAGTGAACGAAATTATAAATTACAACAACGATTTCCAATCCTTTTCTTTATTATCTTGCGGTCTGAAAAGTAAATAACTTAAGACCATTGAACGCAATAGACAAAAAATAAACAAACAAGCACAAATATGCAGGGACAAAACAAGCAAACAACCAAATAATGAGATGACATTTGGTAAGCAACACCGTCGAAATGTGAATGCAGATTGACACCTGAAGGAGAGGTTACAATGGCTCAACGTGATGGAATTATCCAGCGAGCATGGAACCACATTAATCAACAGAACATCAGCAAATTGGTAAACAGCACGTGTAAACAGTTACACTACAATGATGCCATCAGTGCAGATGGAGGAAACATTGACTATTGAGTCTCACCCTGGATGACAAAACAATTAAGCTTATTTTGATTTGAAACAGGCATTTCAAACATTACCTCTTTCTTTCATAAAAAAGAGCAATGAAAAAATGACTATTTGATACTGATGAATGTAAAGCTTACATCTCATTGTTTGTTTTCCTGCATATTGGTCTTTTATGTTTATTTGTTTACCTTTGCGCCAATGTTTTATGCTTATTCAGACCGCAATGAATGTGGAAATGAAATCGTTGTTAGTAAATTGAGTAAAAAGGAGTGTGTGTTGATGCCAAAGGCGTTTATTGAAAAGCAACGACTTTTGTGGCAGAGCCAAATGTTTCCTCTCTTCAAAACTTTTAAAATTTTCCAATCATGCAATTCTAAGTGAAGTTAATGCAACGAAATGTCCTTGAATTTTAGGGAGGAACTTATATTTTGGGAAGCCTGTATAAATGCCTTATCTTATTTCTCTTAACAAAGCGGGTATATTAGTGTATATTTAACACTTAAGTACCCAAGGGGGGGTTCCATAGTACCCAACATTTGATTTTTTTGCGATTTCTCGGTTACGCAATCAAATTTTTCAAGGATTTTTTTGCTAATTGTCTGATTTATGAATACGCTTCTCCTGATACCAAAAATCCGCCCCACGGCTCATTAGAATAATAGGTGGGTACCTAGGAACCCCCCCCCCCCCTTGGGCACTAACGGAAGTGAAAAATATAAAGAGATAGTTTACTAATTAAATTAGTAATTAATCTTGGGAATATTTGCTTAGGATATATAATCAGGAGGTTAAGGTTGGTAATTAATAATAGTATAATACTTAAATCAAATAACTTTTATATGCTGATTAGAATCAAGTTTAATTTGTCATGCCGTGCTCTAAACTGTAAGTCTATGGGAAAAAATAAGGCGATTTTGAAGTTTCTGAGAAAAATACAAGATGGTATAAATTTGGCGTATATTTTGCAATGATTATTTTGATTGGTTATTCTAGAGTAGATATAATGAATTATTTTGGTTCAAAACCTTATATTGAAGTTGCTGAGGATGGAAATGTGCGAACCACTCTTTTTGGAAGAGTGACAATTTCAATTGGCCATAGGTCATAGGTCAAAGGTCGGATTTTCATTTTTATTGTGGGTATGTGGTTCTTACGTGACCCCCCCCATTTATTTGTGTTAGTGTCATGATCAAACTCCCACGGAAAAGTGGTTATCTGGGTTGGGTCCCTAGGAACCCCCCCCCCCCCTTGGGCACTAACGGAAGTGAAAAATAAAGAGCTTTTAGGTAATTAAATTAGTAATTAATCTTGGGACTTATTTGCTTAAATATATAACCACATACCGTCAGAGGTTTAATTAATATTAATAATACTTCAAATCAAATAAAAAACGTTTTATATGTGCTAGAGCATCAATTTTTAATTTTGTCAGTCCGGCTCATAACTGTGGTAATTCGATGGAAAAATAGGCGATTTTGAAGTTTTCTGATGAACAATCAGATGGGTAGAAATTTGGCTAGCTTTTGGGCATGAGTTTATTTTGACTTGTTATTTCTAGAGTGATATAATTAATTATTTTTGGTTCAAAACCTTATATTGAAGTTGCTGAGGATGGAAATGTGCGAACCACTCTTTTTGGAAGAGTGACAATTTCAATTGGCCATAGGTCATAGGTCAAAGGTCGGATTTTCATTTTTATTGTGGGTATGTGGTTCTTACGTGACCCCCCCATTTATTTGTGTTAGTGTCATGATCAAACTCCCACGGAAAAGTGGTTATCTGGGTTGGGTCCCTAGGACAACCCCCCCCCCCCCCCCCCCCCCTTGGGCACTAACTGAAGTTTTTTTTAGCTTGGGCACTTAAGTGTTAACGCAATTTGATTTTCAATTTACCCCTGTAATCACGTTTCCTCTTGCAGAAGAGAAGCAGGGGTCCTGAAATTTGAACCCCCGTCATTTTCTGACCCAAACAGCAACAAAATCAATTTTAGCATGAACATCTTGCGAGAGCATACACCATACCGCACTAAAAGGAGTATCAATCCAGTTTATATAACATCCTTGAAATCAGTTGTTGTTAAGCATTGGTCTCTATTCAAACAACTAAAGACCCATGACAAAGACGTACATTGGATTAGAATTACTGAAATTTTCTGCTTTTTCTGAAATTTTAGGATTGTAATAGCTTGTAATACATGATAATTTAAGTGATCCATTGTGTTCTGTAGGACCTATGATTATCCTCTTACCAAAATTGTTGCCAGATCAGAGCATTCATAATTTGCCAAAACACAAAATAAGAAAACAACACGACACAAAACAAATTAAGAAAAGAGATAGGGTTGAGTGGTTCAGATTAGACAACATTAAAAGCATTTACCTTTGTCCGTTTCTTGAAGAGATCTCAGAAGAAGTATGTTTTCTTTTTTAAGACGATCGGTCTCTGGAAAAGCGAAAACAATGCTAGAGATGAACTCACATTTTACACTACGATATCCATATTGACGTGTGCACATAATTTTGAGTGTGTGTGCGTGCGTGCGAGCGTGTGTGTATGTGTGTGTGCGTGTGTTTGTGTGAAGACACCTACCGATGCATTTTCTTTCATACACTGATTGGTAGGCTACTTTCCTTTGTACACTCCATCCATCTGAAAATATAAAGAGAAACAATTATTACAACATGTCTATCATTATTGAAAGGCTCCAGAAACTTTCTATATTTAGCAGCTAACCGATGACGTATTCTGTAAAGCTTCTCGAATAGTCCTTCAATCAAAAGTACCATGTTAAAGGCACTATCAGTGATCCTTCCAAACGAGTCAAAATATTCGAAATTTGCATGAGTAGTCTAAAAGTGAAGGATAAGTCTGTACAATTCGCATAACTTATTTTTTAGCAAATGAAAAATGACAAAAGAGAAGAAACAGCAGCGTTAAAAGATGTGAAACTACATTCAATTACGTGTCTGTAGTAAGTGTCCGCTACGCGAAAGCAATGACTAAAATAATCGATTTTCTGATCCGGCAAATGATCAAATCACGAAGTCCTTTAAATCGTGCGACATGTTTATCTATTTTGCGCAATAGGCGAACTGTATAGACACAATGACATATTAATTTATTACTCTTATGCAAAAACTAAACGAAAAATTATATTGGAACGACGTCACTAGTCGCATATACTATATCTGAAAAAAGCACTGGCACTAGCATATGACTACTTATTGCCTCAAAATGCTACTGCAGCATTTGGATTCCACATCCTGGACTGCCTCTCAGACAGCAATTCTTCCCTCATCTATCACGCGTCCTCACGTTCTGCCCCCTGATCTCTTCATGTTTCTCGCCGATGCTTTGCGTACTATCTCTTCCTTAGGCGTGCTGGGTTTCGTTACAAGAAGGTGATGGAGTAGGTACCCGAGAAGACTCATTGGGTAGATTGGGTTTCTCGGGCCTCAATCCCATCTGTTGAATAAAGACAGTCGATCAATCTTGGAATGACGCTAACCGTGGCTCTAAAACGAGCGGCAAACTGTGGCCCCTTCTTACCAGCTCTCAGATGATATACATTCGTGACCTAATTGTGCTGTGGACGCCGTTGTGTCGCCTAAGTATTGGTATTTAAAAAAAATCGCTTGGCTTTTAACAACTGGTACAATCGAGATTAGAGCATTTGAACTGCTCAACCTAGACAGTAGGATTGAAGAAAAGTCTAGTATTTCAATTTAGAGTGGTTTATAAGACACTCCCTCTTCTCAACCAGTGTAGTCAAAACCTTCTAACGTTGCTTCTCGGTGCTCTTGCTGTTAGCGAGTAGTTACTGAGGGCGGTATTCATCGTCGATTCGTCTTTTGACTTCACATTCCATTCCGTTTCGGGATTAACGCTAGGAGCTTGCCGGAATGGCAGAGAAGCGGAGAGCGTTAGGGATGTGGAAAACTGGGGAACGTCGGCATTTCAAATCCACTCAAAATGGTAACGCAATATATCCCGCAACAAAAACCCTCACTGGAAATTTTGATAGCCATTCGGTTTTTAGATCTGCAAGAATTAGAGAAGAAATAAAAAAATGAGTTAACTTTTTTCTCAAGACATCTGGCAGGATAAGATGGTTTACTGATTTTGTCCATTCAAAAACATGTTTCAAAGGTGACGCTCTGGCCCACACACTACCATTTCTTCTGTCTACTTCCTTTATTAAATATGGTCCTTTTTTTTTATTATCCTTAGTTTTGGTAAACAATTCAGTGCCTCAGGTGATATTTTTAAGGAGGTGCCCAAGAGCCGCTAAACGAAGTCCAATATTTGATGTTTACACTAGAGTTAATTTAAAAAATTTCTTATTTTTTTCTCTTTTTTATTTCATCTAATTTTAGTATTTGCTCCATTGAATATTAAAAAAAAATATAAAAACATAGACGTGCACAATCATGGACTGGTTCACTACCCTATTGGCCTGGAAAAAGGTTTATGCACCACCTCTGCTCTTAGGAGTTTAAAGCGGCACGTGGCACATTTTCACAAAATACGAAAGTTATTCTCGCACAGGATATTCTAGGGCCATTGGAAGAATACAGATAGTAGACCGTATTTCAATTAGCCAGCCCATGTTGGTGGGACAAGGATAGGATAGCAGTACATACATTCACCTGTCAATGATTCCTGTGCAATCGCTAAACATGGATCGAGGTTGCCAGGCTTAATGTTTTTGTAGTACTGGAATGTTGCGCGCATCTTGTCCACCAACATGTCTGAGTGCTGACGTCATATTAGTCTGTGTAAGACCTTGTAACTGATTACTCTATGGAAACATAAATACGGGTACTATATCAGCTTAAGGGACCAACCCCCAACTTGGAAACAAGGTCTGTGAACTTTAATCGAATACTATCCTCCGATACCCGGATCTGTCATAGAACCGGTTGTAATATTTTCCTGGACGAGGGAGGGAAATTGACCAGCCAATGATATTGCAATTGATGAGGTCTCAATACATTTCAAAAATAGAGGCGTGGCGATCGTCTGCCCGTTTGACAATTGATTTAAGTAGGGACACGCAAGACAGGTGATAAATACACGCGGTGAGCAGGCACGCGTAAGCCAGGACCTAGGGCGGCTAGCATCGCGGGCATACCCAATCGATTTATTTAAAAAGGTTGGTTTGGTTAGAAAGGATTTGGGTTTGATTAATTTACAATATAAACGTTATTGTTAAAATCAAGGGGTAAACTTAATATTTGTTGTACGGATTGATTGTAAGAAAGGAAAACGGTCGTGATACGATATTAGGCTACAAAACACATAGAACAACGGGGAGGGAGTCCCCATGCAAATTACACCACCACAGTGGCGTAACCCGCGGGGGGGGGGGGCAGGGGGCGGAAGGAGGCCCCCCCAAACAAAACCCTTGCCCCCCCCTTCCGCCCCCAAATGAACGGACCTTTTTGTACAGTGTCTCTATGGAGAAAGACCAAATTTGCCCCCTCAAAAAAAAGTCTTGCCACCCCTCAGCCCCCCCATTTGTAAAGGTCTGGTTACGCACTGCACACACACACACCAAACAAAATGGTTAGATTTAGCTAATTTGGGCTCCCACCCTACGTACGATATCTGCCCATGATCAATTTTTATATCTTACAAATATGGAACAAGTTTTGTCGATTAGCGAAGCGAATGAAATCCTCACCCAGTTCTGTCCAATTTTCATGTTTATTGGGGAACATTTCTTTGATATAAAGAAAGATTAGCGAAGCGAATGAAATCCTCACCCAGTGTCTGTCCCCATTTTCCATGTTTATTGGGGAACCATTTTCTTTAATATAAAGAAAGATTTAAAATTAGAATCATTAGCAGCGAGAAGGGAGAAAAAAGAGGTGTTGGATACGGGGTCAATATTGCACCGATAAAAAAAAACGACCCATTTGAGTTTTAAACAAACTAATTTTAGGGTTGGTTAATACGCCCACGGAACCTTTATTTTAGTATTCATAATGTCATAAACTGAATACAGGGACCATTAGAGGTAAGTCAGGTGCATATTTGACTCGTTTTTTTAAGGGTATCGCTTGAAAACAATTTGTGTATTCAAATCACAGGGTTTTACTTTACCTGTGGCCTTTGAATCCAATCCGGATTTTTTTTCTTCAAATATTTTGTAGAAGTTGAAAATCTGGGTTTAGGAAGTTGTTGTGGCCAAGGCGGGGTCAAAGCAATTTTTTGGGGGAGGGGAACTTTGGGGAAAAAGTCCATATGAGGATTTACCTATTTTTGCCAAAACTCCACCATTTCCTTCTGGCGGGGGGGGGGGGGGGGGGTTTGAACTGTGGAATTGGGCCCCCGTCCTCCCTGGCGCTGGCACTAGCGAAACGGCTTTTCCCGCGGCGGATTTTAAGAAAAGGGCTTGTTCAGCAGTTTGTGGGGGGCCCTTTGTATAGCGTCCCCGAAGTGACGCAGTGTTGCGCTTCGGGGGATGTCCCCTCCGACAGTGAAGAAATTAGAAAATCTGGCTAAAATGGTTACGGTTGATGCATTAGTTTTGATCCTGATTGTCACGTGCTATCACCTATTCGGACACGTGTATTTATTAAAATGTAGGTGTGGATTTATACCTCAAGAAACTTAAAAATTGTTAAGGGAGCATTTGCAAACACTTGTGGATGGTTGTGAAAAAAAATGAGAATTTTTAGTGCCCTTCTCTCTTTGGATCACAAACAAAAACATGTCCATTTTACCGTGAAAGTACTGAAGTCCAAAACCAACCGACAAAAATATATACTCCATTTTCACGAGAGAAAATTAGGTGTGCTGATGTTTTCATGTGTGGCCCCACTTTGAAGGGTCAAATATTTTCAGGGCACCCCTTTTACAAGTGTTGTGACGGGCCCGGGGTGGAACAGGTTCGTATTTTTAAAGGGGGACTGATGCAAAGGATTTGACTTCGCGAAAAACATATACTAAATTCTCTTGGCCCATTCACATTTGGTAAAAAAAAAAGTTTTATGGGTATGGGTATGTTGATAATGTTGAAAGGTACATGGGCACCTATAAATCTTGTGGAAAACACCGTGGCTGTCATTTGTTCCCCTTTCATATTATTATTTTTTAGTGGGGAGGCGGGCCCGAAGAAGCAGCGGCGGAAACTTGCTGCCTTAAATCCGCCACTGGGCTTTTACTTAATCCACCATGCAATATTCACTTCAATGCAGGTTGCATAATATAACAGACTTCTTGGTTCAAAAACAGGAGTGTTTACAAATGCGAAAACAAACATGAATTGAAGAATGATATCATTAGATTTTATTTTTGATTTGAAAGCTTATTCTTTTGATATACTGTATTCGAAAAAAAAAAGTTTTAGAGGAAAGTTTTAAAAAATATATGGTATTGTGGTTAAATGCTGTTATATTCACCATATTGGTTTTTGATTGGTGGCATCCCCCTTAAAATGTGATATATCTTTTAGTTTTTCAACGAAATTATTGTTCTTTATAAGAACAGAGGGAAAAAAGAAAAAAAACCTCTGAAATCTTTTCTCAAATTGGAAGCCTGGCGTTGTCAGGTTTTGGGATCAATCATCTCAATTTTCAAAGCAGATTCTACACCTGTTGCTCGAAAAACTGGTGTTTTCGTAACGATGATTTTCTATTTTAATTTCTCTAAAGTTTGAACTGTAGGTTCTAACTGTGTTTCTGCTGACAACTGCACGTGTTTTAAATAAAAGCCTTCTTTTTTCGAAGGAAGTGACCAACTATAGAAAACTAAACTTGTTCAGGCCCGTATAGCCAGGATTTTTTCGGGGGGAGGGGGGGGGGGGGGGGGGGGTGCGGATTTTTTTCCAAAAGGGACCTTTTCGCCAAATGTGGACTTTCCACAATAGGAGGGGGTTAAATTTGGCAAAAAGTGACTTTTACCCCAAATATTCCCTTTTTTGATCAAAAAAAACTCCGAAAAACCCCACTTTCCTTGCTCGCTTCGCTCGCACACATTCATTTTGGTGGACCTTTTTGGAATTTGGAGATTTGGGTGGGTTTACATTGCACTACCGCACCCCCCCCCCCCCCCCCGGCTACGGCCCTGAACTTGTTCTTTCAACTCGCATAGGCCACACGTAGTTTGTAATCCATTATTAATTGAAAAATAAACTTATTTTTTTAATGTCCAATTGCCACCATATGTTGATTAAAACTTGTGCGAAAAAACGCCACTTTTTCTGAAAATTAATAAAAAAATGAGTTCGAAAATTCAGTTAACGTGGATAATGGCTAACTTTCTCTTTCAATGGAAATCAATCCATCGATGGGGATTGCACCATTATTTCAAGATTACCGTAGGTACTTCGATTTGAAAACAAAAAAAACTTGTTGAAAAAACCACACACTTAAAAATAAGGGTTCAAACTACTATAAAGGGTCAATTGACCCCGCGGGGCCTGCTGTAAATTATGCACCACATGAGTGAATTGAATTTAGCAAATTGACCAATTTATGAGTCATTTCAATATGATGCTTAAAACAGAAAATTACCCCGTACGTGGTTGATTTCAACCACGACTACACGTGTCAAAAAAAGGACCAGATAAAAGGGTTGATATTTTGGATCCCATTGGTTAAGGTGTTCTATGGAAGTTGATCAATCTATTGTTTTATACAAGACTCGATAAAGTAAATGTTAGATGACAAGTGAACAAAAAAGACAATATTTTTACATTTTGAAATTCAAATCGCAATTTTGAAAATTAAACAGTGTTTTTAAATAAGATACAAAGGTTTTTGTGGGTGAGCAGTTTTTTTCGAGTATATATGAACTGAATGAACTCACTTCATCTGGTAATCCAAATCATAAAACCTCAGTTCATCACTTTCAAAGGTAGTTTACGGAGCGGCCGCCGAGCTTTGAACCGTGCTCTAGGTTCGAGTTACACCTCCCTCGGAAAACCCAACACCACACACACACAACCACCTTTATTTGAAGATAACTTATATGAGATTTAATGAAAATGTGGTTGGAAATGATTTGGTGGCAGGGGGATGATTTCTAGGCCGGAGAAAATGAATTGGGCTGCAAATTAAGCGAAATATCATTTTTTTATTTATTTTTAAAGTAAATTTACCATCTTATTTTTAGGGTTATCCTTTTGTATTGATATGGGTTTATTTGTTTGCATAAAGTTCAGGTAATACTCGTTGTGTGGACATGTGTGATAAAAGGATGGTTTTTTAGGACAAAAAAAAAGTGATTGGGGGGTTGAAATTCGGCCCCTTTATATATTGTATAAACGAAAAATCCTATTGATCTCAAAGGTCAGAAGATTGATTGCATCATGATAACATTTGGTTTGCTAAGAAATTAAATAATCGTGATTTCTTAAGTTTTAGCTCAAAAACGTGCTTTTTTTGACTCAAAAAACACCTGCCACCAAAGTGTTTTTGACCACAACCATACATTTTTTACAAATTATTTAGTTACTATCTTTCGAATAGCAGTTAATTGCGTTTGTTGTACCGAGGGGAGGGGTTGTCGACAACTTTCAGGTCAAAACGCTCCACTAAAGGTAATTTAATTTTAAAAACTGGATGAACACATTTTCGAGGATGTGGAATATTTTGTTTTTGCTGTGCGCTTTACCGATCAATATGACAAAGGTGTTTTTCACGTTTTTAGTAAAGTGTAACCCTCAGCAGTTTTAAGGGTTGATCGTAGAGTTTGTGTCATCTACGTCACGAAAACTTGTTCTCGTCCAGTACTTCAGTTTATGACATTAGTGACACAGGACATCAGTGGCGGCGCCCAGAACCCTTTCGGGGGGGCGGGGGGGAGCAAACATGAGGGCCAAAGTGATTTGTTTGGGGGGGAAAAAAAGTGAGAAAATTCTGGGGGGCAAAGTATCAAATATTTGAAGCTTTTTTAAAAAAAACCAATTTTGCCCAAAATCGCTGATTTCCCTTAAAATTGCCGAATTTTGCCAAAAAAATCCCTCATGTGTATTTCGGCGGCGGGGGGGGGGGGCCACAAATAGGGGAAGAAATAAAAAAAATTGGGGGGGGGGCAAAAAGAACGAAAAAAACATGCAGTTTTAGACGATTCAGTTCTAGTTGAAAACCTTTTCTTTTTTTAAGAAAAATATAAGTTTTCATTTTTATCTTCACATTCCGAAAATAGGGTTCGCTTGTCCGAAATTAAAAGGGTTCGCTATAAGTCCGAAACTAAAAAGGGTTGAGCAATTACGAAATTCAAAAAAGTTTCGGTATTACGAATATTAAAAGGTTTTGTATCCAGAGTAAGGTTAAGGGTCGCTATTCCGAAACCAGGATAACTCCGTGTTCTTTATGCGAATTTCAGAAAATGTTAGACTTATTCCGATTTTTATTAAGAAACCAAATTGATGTGAAGCAGACAAATGATGATACACACTAAAAACACCAAGTCAAGTATGCATGCAACGACTCGAAAAATGGGGGTCAAAATAATATGCACAAAAGGGTCATTTCACACTTTTTAACCCCATGTTTAGTCGGTGCATAGTTGACTCAAAACGAGGTGGGGTCAAAAATGACCCTGTTGTTGAAAAATATTTTAGAGTGTAGATCAAGTTTTAGTTGCAAGGGTTATTAGGGTTAGGGTTAGGTTAGGTTATAGGGTTTGGTTTAGGGTTGGTTAGGGTTTAAGGTTAATGTTTAGGGTAAGGGTTAAGGTTGCCAACAATTTAAGTCAGTGGAAACCTTCATTTTTTTTATGAATCGAAAATCTGTAATTCATCCTGAATCCGGTTATTTTTCCAAAATCATATTAATTCCCTAAAAAATAGGGATTGGCGACGCAGATGATAAGACCACAAGAAAGTACAGTTAAATGACTTTTGCCTTGAAAAGGGATTTTAATCGACTATAGTTTTCAAGATATGACTTATATTTCCACTCGAAAAATATTAGAGACAGCGCACTTCTTACAGGATGAAATTTACTCGCTGGAAAACTATTTTTTCAATAAAAAAATCGGGGATACGCCTTATATTGGATGACCAAAACATGATATGAAGGACACAGATATGTTTGTTTGTTTGTTTGTTTTGTTGGTTGTGTGTGAGTGTTTGGGGTTCATGGGGTGCTGATTATGAAAAAAAAAAAATGACTTTTCTTGACACAATTGAGTTGTATTAGATGATCGTCTGTAAGACGTTTTCAAATTCAGAACTAACAATTTTAAGCCCTTTCTTGAACAAATAATTCGTATTTTTGAACTGATTTAGCATTATGAAACTCGGTGACTTGCCAGTTGGTCTAATCCCAATTGGTTTAATGGAAGTTGGCTAACTCCAATTGGTTTAATACCATTTAATCTAATAACCAGTAGGGCTAATAACCATAGTTTAATAGCCATGTAGTCTACTATCATCTGGTCTATAACTCAATCGTGAATGTCCGATCGTCTATAACACATAAGTGGTCTATACTCATCTGGTCTAATATTCATTTTGGTCTAATATCCATCTTGTCTAATATCTATCGGTCGGATATCCTTGTTAAGACCACATTTGGTCTCTAAGAGCCATCTGGTCTAACATCCATATGGTCTAATATCCATTTGGTCGAACATAAGTCTGGTCTAATATGCATTGGTCTAATATGCATTCAGTCTAATATTCCAGCGAGTCTAATATTTCAATTGGGTCTAATAGCACCATTTGGTCATGCCCAGTTGGTGTAATATAACTTAGGACAATGTCAGCGGGTCTAGTATCCATTTGGTTTCTAATATTTAAATCAATGTTTAAGATCAGTTATTTGGGTTTAAAATCCAAATGGATATTAGGCCAAATTGTTTATTAGACTAAAAGGGGAGTAGACCAAGTGGATATAGACCGGATGGATATTATGACCAGATGGCTAGTAGACCGATGGGGTATTAGACCAAATATGAAGATTAGACCAAATGGCATAGAATAGAGGGATATTAGACTATAATGGGTGAAATGAGACCCAAATGGTTGTTTGTGGTATTAGACCAAAGGTGGTGGAAAAATGGGCATTAGATAAAAGGAATATTAGACATTCTGGTTGTAGATAAATTGGATGTTAGACTATATGGTTATTAAAACAAAATTGGTATAGACAATATGGGTGTAGACAAAAATGAAGTAGACCAAAATGGCGATTAGACCAAAATGGGATTAGACCCAAATGGCAGAATACGTGGAAATAAAAGGAAGATAAAGGAGAAAGAGGAGAGATGTTAACACACAGGAGTTGAGGAGTTAACTAAGGAAAGGGGAAGGGTCAACATGGATTGAGTAAGAGAAGGAGGGGTGGTGGTGAGAGAAAAAAAAACAAGAAACCAGAGAAGAAACAAAAACGAGAAATAGATGTCAAAAGAGAAAGAAATCAAGAAAGACGAGGGAGAAAAGGAACGGATTCCAATTAGCATGGGGAAGGGAAAAGTAAAGGGGAGGGGGAGGAGGAATAGGAGAGGAAGGAGGGAGATGTGAAGTTAAAAGGATGAAGAAATAGGAAAAAAAGGTAAAAAACGGAAGATGAGAGAGTAAGAAGCAAGGGAAGGGTTCAAAATGGACGAGTAAGGGAAAGAGTGGGGTGGTTGTGAGAAACAAAACCGAACAAGAGAAAGAAAAAAAAGGATGAGGGCAAAAAGTGATTTTTTTGGGGGAAAAGCCTAGAATTCATGGGGGGGAAATAGTAAAGCTACTCACTATTTGAAGCTGTTTAACATTTTGCCCAAAATCGATGATCCCTTAACATTTGCCGAATTTTGCCAAAAGCCTCATTTTTTTTCGGGGGGGGGGGGGGCAAAATAGGGGAAAGAATAAAAAAATGGGGGGTGGGGCAAAAGAAAGAAAACCGTGCATTTAGGATTCAGTTCTAGTGAAAACCTTTCTTTTTTTAATAACATATAAGTTTTCATTTTAATCATATCACTATCCGAAAATAGGGTTCGCTTGTCGAAAATTCAAAAGGGTTCGCTATTCCGGAACTTAAAATCGGTTAGCAATTCCGAATTTCAAAAAAGATTCGTTTATTTCCGACTATAAAAAGGTTCTTTTTTTTTCCGAGTAAGAAATGGGGTTCGCTATTCCGAAACCAGAATACCGGTTCTTTATTTCCGACTTTCAGAAAATGTTAGCTATTCCGATTTTTTATAAAGAAACAATTGATTTGACGCAGACAATCGAGATACACACTAAAAACAACCAAGTCATGTATGCCTGCACCGACTAAAATGGGGTCAAAAAATGACCACAAAAGGGTCATTTCACACGATTTTTAGCCCATTTTAGTCGTTGCATAGTTGACTCAAAACGGGTCAAAATGACCCTGTTGTTGAAAATATATTTTAGAGTGTAAGACAAGTTTTAGTTCAAGGGTTATAAGGTTAGGGGTTATGGTTAGGTAATACTGGGTTGTTTTTAGGGGTTGGTTAGGGTTTTAAGGTTAAGTTAGGGTAAGGTTAGGTTGCCAAACAATTACTCAGGAAACCTCATTTTTTTTTTTCATTGATCGAAATTTAAATATTTTCAATCTCTTGGAATCGTTTACTTTTTTTCCAAATCAACTTAATTTCCCTAAAAATAGTGATTGGCGACTCAGATTATAGCAATGCCACAATACGATTGCAGTTATACTGACTTTTGCTTGAAAATGGATATTAATCGACTATAGTTTTTCAATATATAACTTAATATTTCCAATCGAAAATATTAGAGACAGCGCCTTCTTACCGACTGAAATTACTTCGCTTTCATAAATATTTTTTCCAATAAAAAAATCGGGGATCCGCTTATATTTCTTACAAAAACAATGATATGAAGACACAGATATGTTTGTTTGTTTGTTTGTTTTGTTGTTTGTGTGTGATGTTTTGGGGTCATGGGGTGCTGATTATGAAAAATGACTTTTTTTCACACAATTGATTGTATCGATTATCTTCTATGTAATACGTTGTTCAAACATCAGAATACAAGTTAAGCCCTTTCTTGAAACAATATTTCTCTATTTTTGAAATGAATTAGCATTATGAAAATCGGTGACTTGCCAGTTGGTCTAATCCCAATTGGTCTTAATGGCAAGTTTTGTCTAAACTCCATTGGTTTAAATACCAGTGCAATATAATAACACATTTTTTAGGCTAATAACCATAGTTTAATAGCATTGTCGTCTAATATTCATCTGGTCTATAACTCATATCGTCTAACGTCCATATCGTCTATAACCAAATTGGTCTATACTCATCTGTTAATATGCCATTTTGGTCTAAGATCCCATCTGAGTCTAATATCTATTGGTCGGACATCCACATCTGGTATAACCCATCTGGTCTAATATAATTGGTCTAACATCCATTTAGTCTAAGATCAGCTTGGTCTAATACACGTCTGGTCTAATATGCATTTGGTCTAATAGCATTTAGTCTAATATTAAGCTAGTCTAATATTCATTTGGTTCTAAGACCCATTTGGTCTATGCCCATGTGGTGTAATATCCATTAGTCCAATGCCCATTGGGTCTAGTATCCATTTGGTCTTATATATTTAAATCAATGTTTGAGATCAGTTATTTTGATTTAACATCCTAAATGGATATCAGGCCAAATTGGTTTTATTAGACTAAAATTGGTTATTAGACCAAGTGGAATATTAGACCGGTGGATATTAGGACCAGATGGTCTTATTAGACCGATGGGGTATTAGACCAAATGAAGATTAGACCAAATGGATATTAAGACTAGATGGATATAGACTGAAATGGGAATCTAGACCAAAATGGTTTGGTTTTTGTGTGTATTAACCAAATGGTGGTGGACAAAATGGGCATTAGATCAAATGAATATTAGACATTTGGTTGTTAGATAAATTGGATGTTAGACTAAATGGTTATTAAACAAATTGGTATTAAGACATATGGGTTATAGACAAAAAATGAAGTTAGGACAATGGCAGTAGACCAAATGGGATTAGACAAATGGCAAGAAAAGGGAAATAAAAGGAAGCTAAAGGAGAAAGAGGAGAGAGTTAACAACAGGAGATTGAGGGAGTTAAGGAAGGGGAGGGGTCAACATTGGATTGAGTAAGGAGAAGGAGGTGTTTGTGAGAAAACAAAAAACACGAACAAGCAAGAGAAGAGGGAAGAAACTAGAAAAACACAAAAGGAGAAATAGATGTCAAAAAAGAGAAATCCAAGAAAACGAGGGGAAAAGGAAAGGATGTCATAGGCATGTGAATGAAATATAAAAGGGGAGGGGGATGGAGAGAGAGGGAGAAACGAGAGAGGAAGTAAAAGGATAGTAGCTATAGGAAAAACGAGTAAAAAAACGGGAAGATTGAGAGAAGTAAGAGAAAGGGGAAGGGTAAAACTGGACTGAGAAGGGAAAGATGGTGGTTGTGGAAAAAAACACGAACAAGAGAAGAAGGAACAAAAAGGAGAAAGAAAACATGTAAAAAGATGTCAAAAAAGAGAATATAGAAAAAAACGAGGTGAGAAGGAAGGAGGTTCGAAATAACGAAAGAATTAAAATATAAAAAGTACAGTGGGAAGCAAGACGGAAAAGAGGTAGAGGTAGCGGAAAGAGACGGAGAAAGTTTTAAAAAAAAAGTGATTTTTTTGCTAGTATTGTATACTAGCGAGGAAAAGGGAAAAAAAATATGTATTCTCAGACAAACTGGAGGAATAAAGCAAACGATGAGCTTGATAGATCTAATCAGTATCAAATGATGCTCTTTATATCTGCAGTCATGGTCACCCGCTCCAGCGCGGTGGTTGGTAGTTATAACAGGTGGATCGAGGTATCAATCCATTCACGCGCGGGCAGCCGCAAGGGTAAATACTAGCAGGTGGTCGTGAGGGTCCCAAGTGAGGGTTTGATTGGGGTGTCTAGAAAACGGGGACGAAAAACGGGGATGGAAAACGGGGACGGACGAAAAAAAAACGACACAACGATGATGGATCCATCATCGGTATGTCGTTTTTCGTACCCGTTTTCTGTCCCCGTTTTCTAGATACCCCCGGGGTTATAATCTAGAAAGAAAAACGGGGATGGAAAAACGGGGACGAAAAACAACACACGACATGAACGATGAAGGATCTTTCATTGGTATGTCGTTTTTCGTCCCGTTTTCGTCCCGTTTTCTAGATACCACCGGGGTAATCTAGAAAACGGGGACGAAAAACGGGGACGAAAAACGGGGACCCGACCAATTTTATTTCAATTTATCGCATTCAGGACACTTATAGCACACTTTTAGTCGTATTCATCGTAGTTCAAGCATCAATTGGATTACAGTTGATTCTTTTCGGAGTAAAATAACGTCTGCCCACGGGGGAAGGTCGGACTTTTTTGGCATCCCTGTGTAACGACACGTACGGCAATACTGTAGGTAGAAGTTAGGTAGGGGGTAGGTAGGGAGGTCGGGTTAGGTGGTAGGTTCTTAGTGTTGAGGAGAATGGGTATTCGACATCCAAGGACAGTCACCCCAAAACTAGAACAAAAAAACTTGAAAGGGAGACCAGAAAGGACAACAGAAAAAGGTTCATGCATTGAGTTAAGTCAGGATTAACAGGAATTATTCCAGTATTGTGTGAGAACTATACCCATTAATTCATTTATGGGATTAAAACCTAAATCTCAATTTACATTGTTTAACAACGAGACCACCTCTTCAAATGGGGGTGTAATCCCCAAGAAGACGGCCTAGGAACCCGGAAAATTAGCACTCTAATAAATACCCAGTAAACAATGTGGGTAGATAGATTCTATGGTGGTTAAGGTCATGTACGGTCATTTTCTGGACTATCTCGGTATGTCGTTTATCCCCGTTTTCTGTCCCTGTTTTCTAGATACCCCCGGGGTAATCTAGGAAACGGGGATGGAAAAACGGGGACGAAAAACGACACACCGACATGACCGATGAAGGATTCTTTATCGTGTATGTCGTTTTTCGTCCACGTTTTCTGTCCCCGTTTTCTAGATACCCCGGGGAATCTAGAAAACGGGGACGAAAAAAGGGGACGAAAAACGGGGGGGGGGGGGGGGCCCGCCAATTTTATTCATTATCGCATTCAAGACCATTTAGCCGCACTTAGTCATAATCATCTTAGTTCAAGCATCATTTGAATTACATTCATTACTTGTTCAGGAAGAAACAACTTGTGCACGGTGGGGGGTGGGGGGGTGGGGGGGGGGGGCCAGGGGGGTCCGATTGATTGGGCATCCCTGCTAACAACACGTAACGGAACATGTTGGGTTGAGTTGTTGAATTGAAGCGGCGTATATCGGCTGGGACGATTGAAGACATTCACGCCCGCTGTCTGTGACAGACGGAAGCACTGGTACAAGAAAAGGACAAATCCTACATAGACAGGACAGTGCTCATGGAAACGGCAACACGGAAACTTAACACTCTAGCCCTATACAAATACCCTGTTGTAAACAAGTTATAGATTCTATGAGGTTTGTTAACAGTCTCATGATAAGGTCATGTGTCTGGATCCATCATCGGTATGTCGTTTTTAGTCCCCGTTTTCTGTCCCCGTTTTCTACATACCCCACGGGGTAATCTAGAAAAAGGGGAGTGGAAAAAGGTGGAGACGAAAAACGACACACCGACATGATCGATGACGCGATCCTTTCCTCGGATATGTCGGTTTTTTAGTCCCCGTTTTCTGTCCCCGGTTTCTAGATACTCCCCGGGGTTTAATCTAGACAACGGGGACGAAAAACGGCGGAGGGGACGAAAACCGGGGCCCCGACCAACAATTTTATTCATTTATCGCATCAAGAACATTTAGCGCACTTAGTAATATTCATCTTAGTTCAAGCATATTGATTACATTTTCATTCTTTTCAGAAGAAAATATTGTGCACGGTGGGGGGGGGGGGCCGGGGGGGCAGGGGGTTCGATTTATTGGCATCCCTGTCTAACAACACGTACGGCAAATGTTGGGGTTTGAGTTGTTGGAATTTGAACGGCAGTCTATCGGCTTGGCTGCTGAAGACCATTTACGCCGCTGTCCTGTTGAAAGACGGGAAGGAAAGAACTTGTCAAAGAAAAAGGACAAATCCTTACATAAGACAAGGACAGGCTCATGAAACGGCAACAAGGAAACTTAACACTCTCGGCCACTATACAAATACCCTGTAAACAATGTATATAGATTCTAGATGGAAATCTCATGATTAAGTTCATTGTCTGGATCCCTTCATCGGTATGTCGTTTTTTCGCGTCCCCGTTTCGTACCCCGTTTTCTAGATACCACCGGGGTAATCTAGAAAAAGGGGATGGAAAACGGGGACGAACAACAACACACCGACATGACCGATGAAGGATCTTTCATCGGATTTCGTTTGTCGTCCCCGTTTTCTGTCCCCGTTTTGATACCCCCGGGGGTTATAATCTAGAAAAGGGGGACGAAAAAACGGGGCCAGACCAATTTTATTCGTTTATCGCCTCAGGAACTATAGCACACGTAGATCGTATTAATCGTTAGTCAAGCAAAATTGGATTACATTTGATTCTTTTCGGAAGTAAAAGAACTTCGCACGGCCGGGGGGAGGGCCGGATTTATTTGGCAGATCTGTGTAACAACACGTACGGCCATATGTAGGGTAGTAGTTAGGTAGCGTTAGGTAGGTAGGTAGGAGGTAGGTAGTAGGTACGTAGGAGGTAGGTAAGGTAGGTAGGTAGGTAGGTAGGTAGGTAGGTAGGTAGGCTAGGTAGGTAGGTAGGTAGGTAGGTAGGTAGGTAGGAGGTAGGTAGGTAGTAGGTAGGTAGGTAGTTAGGTAGGTAGGTAGGTAGGTAGGTTAGGTAGGTAGGTAGTAGGGGGGTAGGTAGGTAGGGGTAGGTAGGTAGGTAGGTGTTGAGAGAATGACGTATATCGACATCCAAGGACATTCACACCAAAACTATATACAAAAAACTTGAAAAAGGAGACAGGAAAAAAGGACAAACAGAAAAAGGTTCATGCATTGAGTAAGGCAGGCCCACTTAACATGGAAATTAGTCAAAGTATTGCTGTGAGAACTATTACCACCAGTTAACATTTATGGGAATAAAAACCTAAATCTCATTTTACATTGTTAACAAAAGAGACCACCTCCTCAATGGGCCGGTGTATGTAATACCCCAAGAGGACGGCAATACGGAAAATTAGCACTCTATATAAATACCCAGTAAACACTGTAGGGTTGAGTGTAGATAGATTCTTATTGGTGTTAAAGGCTCATGATACGGTATTTTTCTGGATTATCATCGGTTTATGTCGTTTTTCATCCCCGTTTTCTGTCCCCGTTTTCTAGATACCCCACGGGGTAATCCTTTAGAAAACGGGGATGGAAAAAGGGGACGAAAAAAGACACTCGACATGAGCGAGAAGGCGCATTTCTCGGGACCCTTATGTCGTTTTTAGTCCCCGTTTTCTGTCCCCGGGGACGAAAAACGGGGACATCGAAAAACGGTGCCACCAGACCAATTTTATTCATTTATCGCATTCAAGAACTTTAGCCACACTTAGTCATATTCATAGTACTAATAGTTCAAGCATCAATTAAATTACATTTCTTTTCGGATATGAAACTAACTCTGCGCGGGTTGTGTGTGTGTGTTGGGGGGGGGGGGGGGGGGGGCGGGAGGGGGGGGTGGCGGAGGTCGGATTATTTGGCCATCCTGTGTAAACAACACGTACCGCAAACGGAAAATTAGCACTCTAATAAAATACCTCGTAAACTATGTATATAGATTCTAGTCTTTGGGTGAGATTTTGCATTTTAAAAAAAAATGAAGGTTGTTTATTAAAAATCACATTTCATGGATGACTTTGCAAGAAAGCCTCAATGCTACAAAACAGTGTTCTAGTTTTTATTATGACTTTTATTTGGTTAGAGAAATGACTTAAAATGAAAACAATAACACAATTTATCTGCTTTCTTTCAATAGAAAACATAGGCGGCATTTGTATTTTGGAGACGAAATTAGGAAATTTCCCAATTTTGTACCAAAAGAAGAATAATATCAGCTAGGTACTTACAGATGGAGATATTTGATAGAAAGCTTTACATCAGTGCCAAAAATCAGAATTTCAATTTTTTCGGGACACCTGTATTTCAATCTCTCGTTGGGATAATCACAACCGGATTACCCCCTAGCCATATCAACTGATCCAAATTGTGTATTGTCCCTAGAACCTCAAAATAGGGCGTACCCATCCACCACATGACAAAGCTGGATCACCAATCGTCAAAGACAAAGGTGGTAATTGATGGTCCATCGGCCCCTTCAAACCAATAAAAAAAAATCCAGAAGGTCTCAGTGCATGCAAGCCGAGCACTGTTTCTTGTCGCAATCACCCCCTGAGTCCAATGGGGGTGGTTGATGCGCGAGGCCCGAATCTTCAAAACAAACACCCTACTACCCTAATATCCGCAATGGAAGTGTGCAGTCTGCACTGACATACCATGACCTTAGCTAAAGAAAAGGCCGAGAAGACGTTCAAGATAAGGACAAAATCACCTTATATCAAGGAGGTATTAAAATAAGGAGATGAACACTTGTGTGACGACACAGTTGGTCCCTTGGCCTTGTATTAGGGGGCTATAAGCGACTCGGGTAGATTTTTAAGGTGAGACACAGCACTGAAAAGTCAGGGCAAAACTCGGGGATAGGCGATATTCTTGTTGCTATTTGGACTTAAACGTAAAATTGGTGTTATATGAAAAGCTGTGAATTTCTGAATTGCTATGAATATACGGTTTACTTAAGTTCTTTTTACACAAACAATTGTAGGGAACTAAACTATTGCCAAGGGATTTCAATTGAAGGGACCCGAATGAGTAGACTCACTCCAAGGGCTGTAGCCAAATATATAACCTTGATTCATAAATAGATGAAATCAACCTAAAGAACATTACAGGAGCTAAATTTTATCATAACAATACCACATTCGACCTTTAAATAAACTGAACTAGGCGCATTGAAAAACAAAATAATTACCACTTGTGGAAACATCAGTGTATGGAACCCCCTTAAACTAAGGTGGGGGGTCCTTGGTGCGATCGAGGGCGCTATAATAAGCCCGCGTCTTGCATGCGAAGGGTTCAAATTAGCATGGTTACAACCGGTGAACACGCAACTCTATACTGTTGAGGTTTAAGGCCGACTCAAGATTCGAAATACATGTTTTTGTGTCTAAATAAAAAAGAGACAACTAACAATTAAAGATAGTCAACCTAAAATGCTTAATTCCAAAGTTCGAGATGACGCGGTTTTTTCGTTTTCACGCAGTGAACATTTATTCATAGTATAACAGTGCCATAGGATACCGTGGAGAACAAATTGGCGCGGATCGTAATTTTATAACAAAGTTGTGATTTTCTATATGAAGGCTTCGATTTGAGTCTTAGTTATTTCACACACTGAATTATATTTATATGGACAAATGCATTATGCATATGGCAAAAAACACGATTTTGTTGAAAATTGAGTGCGGCCCCAAACCGGGAATTCTCTGAGTCAGCCTTTAATAAATACATGAGGGACCATAAATTCGTTGGTATGCATTTATGCTGAACTTCTTTTTCGTATTTAGCTATAGCCATATTGAGGGTAAGGAGTAAAAGACGACCCATGCCGGCTAGGTGTCAACCCCCTGCTTATATCGCTGGCCCGTCTCTTTCTCACCTATTTTAAAATATTTCTATTTTTTTTTTTTAAAAAAGAAACAGGAAACAGCAATAAAGCAGTTTATTCCTCTTTTTAGTGTTCCTTGTTGGTCGCATGTTGAATAGGGTTTTTCAATCTTTGTTAAACTTAAGTTTTGATTACGGTTTAGTAATGGTATTCTCTCAAAATTTTCGTAAAATTTGTTAAACTTAATTTTGATAACGGTTTAGTAATTGATATCTCTCCAAAATTTCGTTAAAATTCTCTTTTCTACTCCCTTTAAGTCGTTACGGGTACTGTCACACAGTTTATCTATGGTTTGATTTATCTCGTGATATCTGACAAATTTAAAATTATCGTATTTTTACAGTTTATCGACCAAGAATAGTACTTACACTTGGAGTTGATTCTCCCAACTCCAAGGTTTGAAAGAGAAAAATATTTTGTTTTCAATACGTATTATATTTTTTATACTATTGATTGGAAATTTGTATCACGTTTTCGGGGGGGGGGGGCATTGTATTCAAAGGTGGTTATTATGCGTGCAACAAGAAGAAAATGAGTAAAAAGGGTGTCTTTTTTCCCAACAGACGATGTACGCGCGTGTACATCGTTAAGGTGTCAAAAACAGCAAAATTGGAAAAAAGGTATGTGTTTTTCTAACTTGAAAATGTCATGTTATATCTCATATAAGCAGGGATTCAAATCATCCAAAATATGTAACGGAACTTGGGAAGTAAAGCAAAGCAAGATAATATTTACGATTCAATGGACTGCATGCTTGTTGAGGGGACATATTACAGATAAAAATATTGTTTTAGGGTATGTTTTAGTTGTTTTTTAGGCGGTGACAATACGTGTTAGGTGCATTTGAAAGTCCATGTTCACGCATCTATCCACATTTGAACACAAGTGGGCAAAAATGGGTGCTGACTAGATGAGGGAGGTATCACCACCATTGTGAGCCCACTGCCATGCCTATTAGCAGGACAAAAACGACCGTCATTTTCCCCCTTGGAAAAGATCCGCCAGGTCCCCGACCCCCCCCCCCCCCACACACACACAACACCACAAAGGACCTCAAATTGGGGCTAGCTTGACGAGCGAGGTACCACTCAGAAATAATGCGCTTAACAGTTGAGCTTTTACCAGACAAATTGCCAGCGGTAGGCCTATGCACCACAGGTGTCATCGGTAATGTCAAGGTGTGTTGTTTTGAGTCCCCGTTTTCTAGATTTACCCCGGGGTAATCTAGAAAAGGGGACGGAAAACAGGGACAAAAACGGCACACCGATGATGGATCCAGAAAACAGACCGTGGGGAGGGGGGGGGGACGCCCGATGTTCGATAATAGAGTTGGGATTTTGGAGGTGACTGACCCTGTGGAGCTCTATGGAAAAAAAATCCCTAAATCCGTCATTAGTATGCTGAATCGATTCCTCCAAAACCCGTTAATGACTTCATTCATTTTTACCATATACGGCAATAAGACACATTTAAAGCAATTTTGTTCTGCGAACTTTTATTTCGTATAAGAAATTTGGATAAAAATGCATTTGAAATTCAATTTTCGGGCCAGCCATTGCAAAATCCATAGGCTGCTGAGAACGTTATTTATTCAAATTTAGTCTCTTCTTATGTATATGGGGTCTTACCACCACGCCTATTGGACTCCACGAGGTTTCCGAGCACGACCCTATACAACGCACACTAGAGCTCCAAGCTCTCAGGCAAAACCACGCGGGGGGGTGGGACACGTTCTGCCCGATTTGGGCATTAGGGATTTCCAAACGGTAATTTGTGAACTGCTCTACTGAAAACTGCATTTACTAGGCCAGTCTCGGTCCCAGTTGACATTTAAAAAAATCAATCTCTTTAAACAATTGTTTTCAAAAGATCTATATTATAGCATGATACATAAGAAAAAAAATATTGACTTCCAAAATCCGTCGGGGTTATTGGATTAACCCTGCTGCAATAGTGGTAATTCCAATAAGGCGGAAACGAAAAAAAAAAACCCTGTTTTACGGCCCGACCTACCCTGATTTTTCAGTTTTGCATATTTATTGTTTTTTTTTTGTTTTTTCCTCCACAAATCATGTTAAAATCAGCCTTTTTTGAAACCAAAATTGATCAAATTTTGGCATTTTTTTCAGAAAATTTGTTTGTACAAATTTTTCATTTTTTCTCTTGAATTTTCAATTTTGGGGCTTATTTTAGCCAATTTTTGAGCTCCAGAAAAGAAAAAAAAAAGAAAAAGAAAAAATTTCGTCCGACCGACCGACCCTACTTGAACGGTCCGCTCGCCCGTAAAACAGGGTTTCTTTTTTCGTCGCCTACGGTCCTTTAGATTTAATATTCGTGACCAGGAGGCCTAGTCTTGTAGTCAAGTCTGTGTGTAACCGTTCGATATGTCGTAAAGCACCCTCCTACCGTTCAGTCTTTGAAACAGACAGCACCCGATTTGATTCCGTTTTGATTTGCTGTTGCTGTTATGTTTTGCAGTGTCCTACCCCACCCCCTGACACAACGTATAGACCCGACGTATTGACAGGATCTCTGGCTCATATCGCACCAACATTTTTGGGGGGCTCAATACCTTCCAAGGACCTGATTTTGTCCTAGTTATGCGGATTTTTTGTTGTGAATTATACGTAGACGATTCGTTTTAAAATGTCTGTGGCCTTTTAGCCGTTTTTCGGTCGCACATTTTGACAGAAATATGACCTATCATGAGCCTTTAAACACCAATAGAAATCTATATACATGATTAAGGGGGCATTTTTTTTTAAAATCTGACCAACCAACCAACCGAAGGATGCCAAGATTTGAAATCCCTTCTTGGGATCACACAGGCCCATCATTTAAGGAGGTGGTCTCTTTTCTTAAGCAATGTAAAATTGCGATTTAGGTTTTATCCCATAAAATGTTAACTTGGGTAATAGTTCTCACAGCCATACTTGAATAATATGTTAATCATCGCTTAACTTAGTGTGCTTAGACCTTTTTCTTTGTCCTTCCTGTCTCCGCCTTTTTTATGTGTGGTTGATAGTTTTTGGTGGAATGTCCTGGATGTCCCGATATACGTGCCATGCTATCAACACCTACCTTACCTACCTCCCGTATGTTGCCGTACGTGCTGTTACACAGATATGCCAAATAAATCAGGCCTTTTCCCCCCTTGCAGAAGTTATTTTCCTCCGAAAAAGAATGAAAAGTAATCCAATTGATGCTTGAACTACGATGAATATGACTAGTGTGGCTAAATGTTCTTGAATGCGATAAATGAATTAAATTGGTCGGGCCCCGTTTTTTCGCCCCGTTTTTTTCGTCCCCGTTTTCTAGAATCACCCCCGGGGTAATCTGGAAACCGGGGACAGAAAACGGGACGAAAAGCGACATACCGATGAAAGAGCTTCATCGTCATGTCGGTGTGTTGTTTTTCGTCCCCTTTTCCAGACAAATGACCTTATCATGAGACCTTTAACATCATAGAATCTATATACAAAATTGGTTACGGGTATTTGATAGGCCTAGAGGGTTTAATTTTCCGTTGCCGTTTCATGGAGCCTGTCCCTTGTCCTTATGTAGGATTTGCTTTTCTTTGACGTTCTTCCCCGTCTGTCAACAGGACAGCGGCGTGAAATGGTTTTCAGCAGCCGATAGACGGCCGCTCAAATTCAACACCAGGGTCAACGTAACATGTTGCCTTTACTTTTTTTGTTTAGACAGTGATGCCAATAAATCGGAACCCCTGCCCCCCCCCCACCCCCGTGCAACAATTTATTTTCTTTCTGACAAAGAATGAAAGTGTAATTCAATTGATGCTTGAACTAAGATGAATATGACGAAGTGCGCTAAAGTTCTTGAATGCGCTAACTGATAAAATTGATCGGCCCCCGTTTTTCGTCCCCGTTTGTCGTCCCCGTTTTCCCTAATTCCCCTGGTATCTAAAAAACGGGACAGAAACGTGACGAAAACGACACCGATGAAAGCTCCTTCATCGGTCATGTCGTGTGTGTTTTTCGTCCCCGTTTTTCCATCCCCGTTTTTCTAGATTCCCCGGGGGTATCTAGAAAACGGGACATAAACGGGACGAAAACGACATACCGATGATTAGATCCAGAAAAATTACCGGATCATGAGCCTTTGACACCATAGATCTATATACATGTTTTACTGGGTATTTATATAGAGTGCATAATTTCCGTATTGCAGTCCTTCTTGGGGGATTACTACACACCCGCCATTTAGGAGGTTGGTCTTATTTTGTTTAACAAATGTAAATGAGATTTCGGTTTTTTAACTTATATATCCCATAAAATGTTAACTGGGTATAGTTTGCTCACCGCAATACTTGAATAATTTCATGTTTCATATAACCCTGCCCTTACCCAATGCATGAACCTTTCTGTTTCCTTCCTGTCTCCCTTTTTTCAAGTTTTTTTGATATATTTTGGGGTGAATTTCCTGGATGTCGATATATCACGCCATTCTCTCAACAACCTACACACCTACCTACCATACCTACCTACCACCTACCACTACCTACCTACCTACCTACTAACTACTCCCTATAGTATTGCCGTACGTGTTGTTACCAGATAATGCCAAATAAATCCTGCCTTCCCCGTGCAGAGTTATTTGACTACTCCGAAAAAGAAATCAAATTTAATCCAATTTAATGCTGAACTCGATGAATACACTAAGTGTGGCTATAAGTTTTCCTGAATGCGATAAATGAATTAAATTGGTCGGGCCCCCGTTTTGCGTCCCCGTTTGTCGTCCCGTTTTCTAATTACCCCGGGGGTATCTAGAAAACGGGGTCAGAAAACGGGGACGAAAAACGATATACCGATGATGGATCCAGACAAATGACCTTATCATGAACTTTACCTCATAGAATCCTATATACATTGTTTACAGGGTATTTGTTAGGCCTAAGGGTAGTTTCCGTGGTTTGCCATTTCCCATGAGCCTGTCCTTGTCTTATGTAGGATTTGTCCTTTTTCTTGGCCAAGTTCTCGTAATGGGGCTTTCCCGTCTGTCCACAGTACAGCGGCGTGAATGGTCTCAGCAGCCGATAGACTCCGCTCAAATTCAACAACTCAACTCCACATTTGCCTGACTTGTTTGTTAGACAGGATGCAAATAAATCGAACCCCCGCCACCCCCGCCCCCCCCCCACCCCGTGCACAAGTTATTTTCTTCTGAAAAAAATAAATGTAATTCATTTGATGCTTGCACTAAGATGAATATGACTAATTGCGTCTAAAAGTTTCTGATTCGATAAAGAAATAAAATTGGTCGGGCCCCGTTTTTTGTCCGTTTTCCGGTCCCCGTTTTCGAGATTTACCCCGGGTGTAGTATAAAACGTGGACAGAAACTGGGCGAAAAACGACATACCGATGAAAGATCCTTCATCGGTCATTTCGGTGTGTTGTTTTTCGGCCCCGTTTTTCGTCCCCGTTTTCCATCTCCGTTTTTCGTCCCCGTTGTCTAGATTACCCCGGGGTTATCTAGAAACTGGAACAGAAACGGGACGAAAAAACGACATACCCGGACTGATAGATCCAGAAAAATTACCGTTCATGAGCCTTTAACACCAAGAATCATCTACATTGTTTACTGGTATTTATATAGAGTGCTAATTTTCCGTATTGCCGTCCTTCGTGGGGGATTACAACCCGCCATTTGAGGAGTGGTCTCTTTTTTGTTCAAACATGTAAAATTGAGATTTGAGGTTTTATCCCCATTAAGGTAACTGGTATAGTTCTCACGCAATACTTGAATAATTCATGTTAATCCTGCCTTACTCAATGCATGAACCTTTTCTGTGTCCTTCCTGTCTCCCTTTTTCAGTTTTTTGTATATAGTTTTATGGTGTGAATGGTCCTTTGATGTCGAGATACGCCATTCTCTCAACACCTATCTAACCTACCTAACCTACCTAACCTACCTAACCTACCTACCTCCTACCTCCCTACCTACCTAACTCTTCTACATTATTGCCGTACGGTTTTGTTACACAGATATGCCAATAAATCCGGCCTCCCCCGTGCAGAAGTTATTTTACTTCGAAAAAGAATCAAATGTAATCCAATTGATGCTTGAACTACGATAAATACGACTAAGTGTGGCTCTACGTTCCCTGCTATGCGATATGAATAAAATTGGTCGGGCCCCGTTTTTCGTCCCCGTTTTTTTCGTCCCCCGTTTTCTAGATTTACCCCGGGGTATCTAGAAAACGGGACAGAAAACGGGGACGAAAAACGACATACCGATTATGGATCCAGACAAATGACCTTATCACGAGACTTTAACATCATAGAATCTATCTACATGTTTACGAGTGTATTTGTCTAGGCCTAGAGTGTTAAGTTTCCGTGTTGCCGTTTCATGATGAGCCTGTCCTTGTCTTATGTAGGATTTGGTCCCTTTTTCTTTGACAAGTTCTTCCCGTCTGTCACAGGACGCGGCGTAATGTCTTCAGCAGCGGATAGACGCCGCTCAAATTCAACAACTCAACTCAACACTGTTGCCGACTGTTGTTGAATGCCAATACATCGTAACCTCCCCCTGCCCCCCCCACAGCCCCGTGCACAGTTATTTTCTTCTGAAAAAGATGAATGTAAATTCATTTGATGCTTGAACTAAGATAAATATGACTAATTACGTTCGGCTAAATGTTCTTGAATGCGATAAATGAATAAAATTGGTCGGCCCCGTTTTTCGTCCCCTTTTTTCTAGATTACCCCGGGGTCATCTAGAAAACGGGGACGAAAGGGGACGAAGAACGACATAAACCGATTAAAGATCCTTCATCGGTCATGTGAGTGTCTTTTTTTCGTCCCCGTTTTCCAACCCCGTTTTCTAGATTACCCCGGGGGTATCTAGAAAACGGGGACATAAAACGGGGAATGAAAAACGACATACGCGCTTATAGATCCAGAAAAATTACCGTATATTTATCGTGCGCCTTTAACACCATAGAATCTATCTACATGTTTACTGGGTATTATAATAGAGTGCTATTTTCCGTATGCCGTCCTTCTTGGGGATTACAAAACCCGCCATTTGAGAGGTGTCCTCTTTTGTTAAACATGGAAATTGAGATTTATGTTTTTATCCCATAAATGTTACTGGGTATAAGTTCTCACACATACTTGATAATTCATGTTTATCCTGTGCTTACTTCATGCATGAACCTTTTTCTGTTGTCCTTCCTGTCTCCCTTTTCAAGTTTTTGTATATGTTTTGGTTTGAATGTCCTTGGATGTCGAAAACGCCCATTTCTCTCAACCCTACATACCTACCTACCACCTACCTACCTACCTACACCTACCTACCTACCTACCTAACTACCTAACAACCTACCTACAGTAATTGCCGTACGTGGTTGTTTACACGATATTTGCCAAGAAAATCCGTCCTTCCCCCGGCCGTGCAGGAGTTATTTTACTCCGAAAAATGAATCAAATGTAATCCAATTGATGCTTGAACTACGAGAATACGACTAAGTGTGGGCTATAAGTCCTGACTTCGATAACAATAAAATTGGGTCGGGCCCCGTTTTTCGTCCCGCTTTTTCCGTCCCGTTTTCTAGATTACCCCGGGGGTATCCAGAAAACGGGGACAGAAAACGGGGACGAAAACGACATACCGATGAATAGATCCTTCATCGGTCATGTCGTGGTGTTTTTTGTTTTTCGTCCCCGTTTTTCCATCCCCTTTTGTCTAGATTATACCCCCGGGGGTATCTAGAAAACGGGTACAGAAAACGGGGACGAAAACGACATACCGATGATGATCCAGACAAATGACCTTATGAGACGTTCACATCCTATAATCTATAACAAGTGTTTACCAGTTATTTGTATAGGCCGAGAGTGTTAAGTTTTCCGTGTGCCCGTTTCATGAGCCGTCCTGTCTTATGTAGGCATTGTCCTTTTTCTTGGCAGTTTCTTCCCGTCTGTCAACAGGACAGCGGCGTTAATGGTCTTCAGCAGCCGGTAGACGGATGCCGCTCAATTCAACAAACTCACCCAACAATGTTGTCCGTACGTGTGTTGTTATACAGGATGCCAAAATAAATCGGAACCCCCCTGCCCCCCCCCCCCCACCGTGCACCAGTTATTTTCTTCTGAAAAAAGAAAATGTAAATTCATTGATGCTTTACTAAGATGAATATGACTACGTGCGGCTAAATTGTTCTTGAATGCGAGAAATGATAAATTGGTCGGGCCACGTTTTTCGCCCCGTTTTTTTTCGTCCCGTTTTCTAATTATTACCACCGGGGGGTATCTAGAAACGGGGACAGAAAAAACTGGGACGAGAAACGACATACCGATGAAAGATCCTCATCGTCATGGTCCGTGTTCTTTTTCGTCCCCGTTTTCCATCTCCGTTTTTCGTCCCCGTTGTCTAGATTACCCCGGGGTAATCTATAAAACGGGGACAGACAACGGGGATGAAAAACGAACATAACGCGAGATAGATCCAGAAGAATAAACCGTATCATTAGTCTTTAACACCATAATAAATCTATGTACATTGTTTACTGGGTATTTATATAGAGTTCTATTTTCCGTATTGCCGCCCTTCTTGGGGGATTACAACCCGCCATTGAGGAGGTGGTCTCTTTTGTTAACATTTAAACTTTGGAGATTTAGGTTTTTAATCCCATAAAATGTAACTGGGTAATATTTCTCACAGCAATACTTGAATAATATGTAAATCCGGCCTTACTCAATGCATGAACCTTTTTCTTTTGTCCTTTCCGGTCTCCCTTTTCAAAGTTTTTTTGTATATATTTTTGTGTGAATGCCTTGGGGATGTCATATACGGCATTCTCCTCTCAACACCCTACATACCGACCTCCTACCCGGACCTACCTACCTTACCTACCTAACTAGCTACCTACCAGTATTGCCGTACGTGTTGTTACAACAGAATGCCATATAAATCCGGCCTTCCCCCGTGCAAAGTTATTTTACTTACCCGAAAAAGAATCAACTGGTAATTCCAATTGAATGCTTGAACTACTATGAATACGACTAAGTGTTGCTATAAGTTCTGAATGCGAAAATGAATAAAATTGGTCGGGCCCCGTTTTTTCGTCGCCCCGTTTTTCGTCCCCTTTTTTCTAGATCCCCGGGGTCATCTAGAAAACGGGGACAGAAAACGGTGACGAAAAACGACATACCGATAAAGTCCTTCATCGGTCATTCGGTGTGTTTGTTTTCGTCCCCGGTTTCCTCCCGTTTTCTAATTACCCCGGTGGTATCTAGAAAACGGGGACGAAAACGGGGACTAAAAACGACATCCGATGATGGATCCAGACAATGACCTTAAATCATGAGACTTTAACATCATAGAATCTATACATTGTTTACAGGGTATTTGTAATAGGCCTAGAGTGTTAAGTTTACGTGTTGCCGTTTCATGATGAGCCTGTCCTTGTCTTATGTAGGATTTGTCTTTTTCTGGGACAAGTTCTTCCCGTCTGTCACAGGACCTCGGCGTGAATGGTCTTTCAGCAAGCCGAAGACGCCGCTCCATTCAAAACAAACACAACTCAACCCAACATGTTGCCGGCCTGTTTTGTTAGACGGGAATGCCAAACTAATCGGAACCCCCCCCTGTCCCCCCCCCCCCCCACCCTTGCAGCCAAGTTGTTTCTTCTGAAAAAAGAATGAAATGTAACTCATTGATGCTTGCAACTAAGATGAATATGACTAAGTGCGGCTAAATGTTCTTGAATGCGATAAATGAATTAAATTGGTCGGGCCCCGTTTTTCGTCCCCGTTTTTCGTCCCCGTTTTCTAGATTATAGCCCCGGGGTATCTAGAAAACGGGGACAGAAAACGGTGACGAAAAACGACATACCTATGAAAGATCCTTCATCGGTCATTTCGGTGTGTTGTTTTTCGCCCCCGTTTTTTTCCATCCCCGTTTTCTAGATTCCCCGGGGGTATCTAGAAACCGGGACAGAAAACTGTGACGAAACGACATTCCGGTGATGGATCCATCATCGGTGTTGGGTTGTTTTTTTCGTCCCCGTTTTCCTTCCCCGTTTCGTTGCGTCCCCGTTTCTCGACAAACCACAACACCCCGTTTGATTGATGAATGTCAATCACTACAAGTGGGCGTACCCGAAGACTTTAAGGTCCGTGACTTGCTCGAGGCTCAAGCTGGGTGATTTTCAAAATTCAGGTTCTTCGAAACCTCTCTGAGTTTCACCCCCCCCCAACCCCTTATTTTTAACGAGTCTTTGACAAAGACGAACGTCATATTGATACTTTCCTATAGTTCACACGTAAAAATAACGCATCCCAAACCATGTTAGGCATTAATAATAACTAAAGACATCCAGGGGTAAGCAGAATGCTAACCTTTAAGTTTCCGTAACTTAATCAACGAATTTGTCTATTACACGAATATCATAGCCTCGTACCCATTGATATTAATAACCACAAAGTCACAGAGCGGCCAAAAAGTGAGGATTGCCGTGGGAATTCAACTCCGGCGGTGCTTTTTTGCGGGTTAAACGCCACGTCCGCCCTCTGCTGAATTAATGACTCCGGAGTCATGTATTATAAAATGTTCTGTTTAGCCATAAGGCCAAAAAAAAAAAATGTTGATTGTCCATAGATGCCTATGACAGAAATGGGTCGGTCGGTCGGAGGATTTTTTTTTTTTTTTAAAACTTTTTATTTTTCAGCCATGTTCCAATTGTAATACGATATTGCATCACAATTCAAACTGAGGTATAATCAATAAAACAAATAATTTCATTGCCAAGCACTGACATGTTTCAATACAACATTTTTAACATGAATTAGAATAAAGCCTCTGAGAAACAGTTGTTGTTCATTGTTTACAATGATGTGTGAGGGCGTTCTTGCACATCACATCATCGACCCACCCTTTTTTTTTTTTACGGAGTCTTACTCTTGCTCACTTGTCTACACCGCGTTGAACAAAGCCTCCAAGTCTTTATTTTACGTTGTAAGACCAATTCAATAACTATCATCTTGGGGCCCCAAGTGGTGCTAGAACTTATCACAGGTAGGGCCTACTGAGTATATCTCCCCTCCCCCCGCCAGGTCATCCCCATATGGGAAGTGACTTTGGATAATACAATCAAAACCGTATCAGATTTTTTTTATTATAGTTCATTCTAAAAAATTTGTCTTATTAGAAACGCCCTCGGAAGAAACGAAAATCAAATTCAATACATCCACGGCAACAAAAATGCCAGAGAAGCGCTGATAAATTACCGAATTCTGCACCAAAGCATGCAAACGGCAGAGAAATATCTCAAAACAAACAAAATTAGAGTTTGTAGCCACAAATAGCTAAGAAACAACCCCATAGGTGCTGAACAGCAAGTTTTTAAATTCAATTTTGAAAACAAAGCTTGCAGTCTTACTCGCTAGAATTTAGTAGTTCCTTACAAAATTAATCACGTGTTGGAACCTGAATGCCGCCCTTGGGCTGGTTCACTAGACCTTAGTACAGATCAATGCAGACCGTCATACACTGTGGCTGGTGGTCTTGGGGCATAGCGCTAGGCAGAAATATTGCAAATTGTTCTTGATGACGACGAACTGGCAATAAAAGAGACATAATACTAGGGATTATTGTTTTATTTCGGCAGATTTTGGTGCATTTTTTTGATCCTTTTTGTGATTTAATTTCAATTTCTTTGATTTCTTTCTGTTTTCCTTCAAGATTAAAAAAAAACTTTTGCCAAAAAAAAAAGTAAAACGGTCGGGAGATGGTATACGTGTCTGGGCGGACGAAGGACAATCAACAATATTTTGTTTTTTGGCCTAAGGGCGCTGATTTAATGGGCTTTAAAATCATTTCAGGTGAGGGCTAATGTGTATAAAGGCTTTACGACCATGCAAAAATATGAATTTGGAAAAAATCTTGAGGGTGCACTATTTTTTCAAATGTGCTAGTGTCTCTTTAAAGATGTAAAAAATTCTGATTTTTGCACTAATATGCTTCCTATCACAAATACCCCGTGTGAAAAGGATTAGGCTGTGAATCATTTCTTTGGTACAAAAATTCTGAAATTTCTAATTTACTATATAGTTGGGTACGTATGGTACACCCCCGTGCACCCCCCCCCCCCCAACAGAACTTACCCATGCACACCAACTTTTTAGGTGCCTTTTGGGGTCCTAAAACACTTTTGGGATGTTGACAGTAAAAAAATTCCGATGCTCTCGAGATATCCAAGATGGCCGCCATGATGGCTGCCAAAATTGGTCAAAATTGAAAAAAAGTCATATATCAGCTAAGTAAACCAATTAAAGCACAATTTAAAATGCGTTAGTTATATGTTTTCAACCTTCCCAAATTCATTCTTGTTTTGCTATAATGCTTCAAATCCAAGATAGCGGACAAATGTGGTAAATTGTGAGAAAACACGAATATTAGCCGAAATTTTTGATGAAAGAATAAATGAGATGATCAGATAATGTTTTAATCCATAGAAACTAAGTTTAAGCATACTTTTGTTCTGTGTCAAATCACTAAATTCAAGATGGCCAGCAAAACGGTCTAATTTCAGAGGAAAAGTCATGCATTTTTGGCTGAAAATACAAGTAATAAATGATAACATAATCCATATTTAATTGGATTTTCCACAGCTTTAACACACACACACACACTTGGTATAAAGAGAGTATATAATTTCGATGGCTATACGGGTCCTTTTGACCAATTCGATAAAGTCTCCACATCATTCCAACCAGGTTCTGTAGGATGTGGTATATCCGGATTCTGACCTATTATTGCATTGATCCTGTAAGGTCATGTTGCACGGCTTGGTTTGTGGAGAAGCAGAGACAACCTTTGGTTGTAATAAATAAAAAGAATACCATTTTGTTATAATCGGTAGAGATATCCAAATAAAGCAAAATTAATCCTATAACATTTAAGTTGCGATTGTCCAGCGCTTTAACACACGCTTCTTAGTGTAGATAAAACGAAATACCATTTTGTTATAAATCTGGAGATATCTCAAATAAAGCAAAATGATTGACTATAGACATTTTATATAGTGATTGTCCACCGCTTTAACACATACTTGGTAATATAAATAGAAAGAAATACCACTTTGTTATAAATCTGGAGGTATCTGGCTAGGGGCAGTGCAGGGAAGCTAGCCTTAACAATCTTACAAGGCAAGACTCAAGGCACCCGAGGGAGACTTGGGAATCTAACACCTGAGCTTGGACAGGACTGACCATCCACAATGCCACCCAGACTGGCAGTGACTGGCACTCAAGGCCGACATTGCTGAGATGGTGACACAGAGGACAATTTGCAAGGCTTCTGACCCCACTCCTATAAACAAAAAAGGGAGACCAAAACCAGCCAGGAGTGGGTCCGTGTGGACAAGATCAGCTTTGGCCAGACAAACTGACATAAACTGCCAGATATGGATCCTCTTCATCCACATCAATAGCTTCCTCATCTGACATTTCCTCTTCATTGACTTAATTCAGCCAAGATGTCTGCAAGACGTGATGGCAATACGGGTCCTACTGACCAAATTGGCTCGATAAAGTCTACACATCGTGTCCAACCATGTTCTGTAGGAATTGGTATGTCCTGAATAGGCACATCTGAAGTTATCGGGAGTGTTTTGCCAAGTTGGGAGATAGTTTTGAAGTAGATGATGAGAGATGAGAGAGATAAGAGAAATTTGTATGCTTCCTCTATAATGGATTGCCCATGCAAGCGGTCTCTGCTTCCTAACAACAGGCGTGCAAATCACAGGACAGTGCAAAATGGAATAGGACAGATGTGCCTATACAGAATATACCACCACCTACAGAACATGGTTGGACACGATGTGGAGGCTCTTTCGAGTCAGTTTGGTCAGAAGGACCCGTATTGCCATCGAAATTGTCTTTCTTTATACCTATATGTTAAAGCAGTGGACAATCGCTATATAAAATGTCTATAGGTTTATAATTTTGCTTTTATTTGAGGTACCTCCAGGCTTATAACAAAATAGTATTTCTTTTTATTTATATTACCAAGTATGTGTTAAAGCGGTGGACAATATATAAAAACGTCTATAGGCTATAATTTTGCTTTTATTTGAAATACCTCCAGATTTATGGTATTCCTTTTTATTTATACAATCCAGTGTGTCTCTGCTTCCTCACAGCAAGCGTGCAAATTACAGGACAGCGCAATGATATAGGTCAGATTCAGGATATATCGCCTCCTGCCGAACATGGTTGGACACGATGTGGATACTTAATCGAACCATTTTGGTCAAAAGGACCCGTATTGCCATCGAAATTGTATTTATTTATACCAAGTGTGTGTGTGTTAAAGCGGTGGAAAACCCAATTCAATATGGATTAAGCTATCATTTACCACTTGTATTTTCAGCCAATAATGCATGACTTTTCCTCTGAAATTAGATCATTTGCTGACCATCTTGAATTTAGTGCATTGAAACAGAACACAAGACCTGGTATGCTTTAAATTAGTTTCTATGGATTAAAACATTATCTGATCATCTCATTTATTCTTTCATCCAATTTTTTGGCTAATATTCGAGTTTTCTCACATTTCGCTACTTTTGGCAGCCATATTGGCCGCCATCTTGGATTTCAAGCATTTTAGCAAACAAGAATACCAAAAATGAATTTTGGAGGGTTGCAAACTAACTAACCGTTTTATTTGTGCTTTATTGGTATTACTTAGCTGATATATAACTTTTTTCAATTTTGACCAATTTTTGGCAGCCATTATGGCGGCCATCTTGGATATTTCGAGAGCATCGGGATTTTTTCACTGTTAACACCCCAAACGTGTTTTAGGACCCTAAAAGGTACCTAAAAAAGTGGGTGTAGGTAAGTTCTGTGGGGGTGCACGGGGGTGTACCATACATACCCAACTATGATGGGCAAATATTAAATTCAGCCTATGTACAGATACGATATATTGAAATTAAGCAAATCAAAAGCGCCTTTTATTTTCGTTTTCAAGACATTTCTGCAGCCATAAACAAAGTAAGAAATCTATTGGGGTCATACAATGCATACGACACAATATTCGTCACGAATCTTCCAAACAGGCCAATCGACCAAAAGTCATATTTCGAGATATTGGCGATTGAAGTTTTGAAGAATTATGGGACTGGCATATCTTAATTTTGAAACATTTTGGAACTGATTTATGTTGTACCATTGAGCATTGAATGTTCGTCATTTTGAGAACGTTTCCATGCCAAATATCCTTTGTTTTAATTGTCAAATTACTTAGAAAATGAGTGGTCTGTTTGGAAAAACTCAACGTAAACTCAGCACCTTTTAAAAATCTCCAACCGGAAATTGAGAATCAAATTCCATTGGCCTATAAGACTGAAATACATTACCGCTCGTTTCTATGGTACGTCCTCGGTGGTTCAATGAGAAATCTCACGCTCTCGGTAGAAGGAGGATCGGGTTCGAGACAGTGTACTTTCGTCTTTATTTAATTAAATGATCGCCCGTTTCTCCGAGTTTCGATATACATTTTTTTTTTAGAATTGCCATAACAAATTACATGAATTACAAAATCGTCGTTAATTTGTAATTTTTAAGATACATGCCAAATACATGACAAACTATGACAAATAATGCATTCTTACAAGGTGTCAAAAAAACAACAAAACTTTTACCCTAAAAGTTTGCCCAGCATTTCAAGTTTTATTAAACATTAGAAATTATTTTTCATATTGGGAAATTAGTATTCATTAGCTTTTCAATTCAGGCAAAACCCCATTTATTCGGATCGAACTGACTGGATTGTGGTCAATTTAATAAAATCACCGTTTTGTCCAATGGTAAACACCGCGGCAAGTGTTTTATGGTACATTACTACGGGTGTATAGAAAACGGGGATCGAAAAAGGGGGAAAAAAAACGGGGATTCCGCATTGGAGCCCGTTTTTCGATCCCCTTTTTCTACACACCATTATAGAGGTAGAAAATGGGGATGAAAAACAGGCGGTTAGTCATTTCTCTTGCTTTGGTGTTGAATTCCCCGGTTCGATCCCCGTTTTTCTACCACCTATATAATAGAGGTAGAAAACAGGGACTGAAAAACGGGGATTTGTCATATCTCGCTATTGTGTACTAACAATCCCCGTTTTTCGATCTCCGTTTTCTACACACCTATTATACTAGACTTATTTTGATAGATTATATTAATTCTATGTACAAGGTTTCATCTTCTTATCATGTACCCCAAACACTGTGGTTCACAAATATGATCCAGCCAGAGATGGTACAACGTAGGGCTGCTTCATGAATTCCGCAAGGTCCTTGTTTGTGCATTGTTGCTCAAGCCAGTGGGCAGACTAAGAGATGTTCAATTGTCTGTGGGCTGTTCACCAGTCAAGGTAGGCTCCTTATGGTTAGACACCACTAACCTGGCTGCCGTAAGGAGTTTAAAAATCTGTATGGACACTTAAGGTAGGTCCAGTTAGGTGAGACACCCTATTTGCACGGTCTGCGCACAAAAAAAAATGGAGAAAGTGCGCAGGCGTACTCTTGGTAATTGTACTAAGTGCGCAGGCACTTAGGGGAATTCACTAAAAACTGCGCAGAACACATGTGCGTCCTTTTCCGGAATTATGGGAAGTGCGCAGAGTACTTTAGTGTTTTCCAAAACCTGCGCACGCTAAATACTTAGGATTGATGGGTTTTAGGCTGGAATAACATCGTGATATAGTCAGTCATCATTCAAATGTTCTCAAGTTCGCATTCCGAAAAAGGTAGAATCTACGTGAGATGGACGTGATATACCAATGTACGTGGTGGTTTTATTTGTGGACCGATCGCGATGCTGAGAATAGAAATCTTCAAATACAAACTTTTAAACAAACATGCAAGCGCAAATATTTTAAATCCCACTATAATGTATTTTGGTTGTTTTTATTTGTTCCCTAAATTGTTTGGTATTATATTTTGTGTCAGATAGGTTTTTAACTAGTTTTTTGTGTTTGCTTGTTTATACTGATATTTTAGTGAATAATACATGTGTATATTTAAATAATAGTATTTTATTTTTTTTTAATTAGATGTATATGTTGCAGGGCCTGTGTTTAAGATCAGTTTGGACTGACTCGGGCTAACCTGGTAAAGATGTTTGCAATTAAATAACTCATTTCTTAACGGACTAGATAGTAGATTTAACTAGTCACATAATACTTAATCGATTTGAATGTATATCCGATTTCAAGTTTACCGCGATTGTTAAAAAAGCACATACCATCATGGAAATTCACGAAATGGAAGTCTCTGGGTCAGACGAAGAGAGAGGGTATATACGATCTAGCCCTACAATGCAAATCATTTACAAATCTATACAGATTTAGATGGTCGGGGATGGGCGTTATCGAATTTCAAAGCCAGGGTGCCCACCCTCTTAATCCGTTTGATTCGACGTGATGGATAAGAATCATAAGTATTGAAAAAATTAACAGGTTAAATGGACATTTAGTGAGCCAGAGCTAGTTTGTCCCCTGGCGTACCGTCACACTTGTTCGGATTTTTATCTATCATGGACCGTGACTTTACCCTTACCCCTGCGTTTTTCAGGCATTTCGTCAATCAGAAGCGTTATACCCAATTGCAATTTTGTAATATTTTCTTGTCTCTTAAACGAGCTGAAATGACACAAGTTTGTAATACGTAAAAACGTGGTGGACACTGCAGTTCATAGCAATAGCTCAAGACACCAAAATCGATTAAACTGAAGGTAAAACAAATTTTCAATCAACAAATCAATACGCCCCTTTTAATCTTTTTTTTTTAAACATCTTTGGTTAACGGCGGTCCCGCTTTTGGTCACATCTTGCTATCAAATGCCTTGTTAATCATGAGAATAAAATTTTAGCTTGAGAGTAAAAACAACTGAATCCGGAAAAAGAATGGCCCAACTTCCGTTCCCTGGCAATTGTTGTGAGGTTTTTGTGCGCCCTTTTTATACAAGTTTGGATGCATATATAAATTCAAAACACATAGGTTCGGACACAATAACTTTCACAGTTCTGATCATATATAACTCAAAAAGGTTTGCGAACCATTTAGTAGCTTGGAATGTTGAAAATTACACCATTTTCTTTATTAATGAGTGTGTTTTATCATATAAAACGTATTGGTACTTTATTTTTCTTCCCAAATTTGGATTATTTAGAAAAAAAATATACATGTTACACGTGTGTGTAAGTGTGTGTGTTTCTGGCCAGGTGCTTCCTTTTCGCGGCACTTTTTTCGAAATCCCAAATTGCGCAGCGCACTTGCAGAATCTCGAAAACTGCGCTCATATCTCCCCACCAGTCGTTAATGGGAACGAAAAAATCTCCGACTTTACTCGAAGACTATACAATGTATGTTGATCAAGATGACGTATTGTCATATGGTTATCGACCAAAGTATTTCTCAGTATAAAATTGATAATATATTTAATTGTTAAAGGGTACATTTCGTGTTTTCACAAGCCTCGTCCCCAATTTAGCTGCAACAATCCAGTTTTTTTGATATCATCTGAACCTTTGGCAAAGGTGGTGCCTATCGTACGTTAATTTTCAATCTACTTTATCGAAAAACCATTTGTATGTTGGCTTCTGTATGAACTCAACAGAAATTACAACACAGTCAAAATCAACTGATTATTTTTAATAACTATGACGCTTTTCAGGACGGGTATGTAGTAACCACAACGAAAATACGGTGTTAGAAACACCAATTGCGCCTTTACTAAGAATTTTTAAAACTTCTGCACTCCGTTCTTTTTTTTTACAAATAAGAACACGACTTGTAAATTCAATACAAATTTTCAAATACCATGTAATGAAGAGGTCGTAGCAGGCATTGCGTCGGTATAGTATAATGAAAAGTGATAAATGCGACAATTATTATGCTGTATGTATGTATGTAGTATGATGTATGTATGTATGTATGTGTGTAGTATGTATGTATGTGTGTATGTATGTAATGTAGGTATGTATGTATGTCTTATGTATTTATTATGTATGTATTATATATTTAGTGTATGTTGTATTTGCATGTGTGTGTATGTATTCATAGTTTATAGGCCTATATGTACGTATAATATATGAATGTATGTATGCATGTGTATGCTTGTATTATAATTTCAGACATGCCTGTTATACAAAATGCAATAATTTTGCTCTGTTTATTTCTCCGTTTGTGCGCTTGTTCGCATTTATATATTATCCTATGTGATCTGATTCCTTTAAAAGTTTTAATAACAAACTGTACTATAATCTGATCATGTATTTTACCGTTTGGTTTGATGAACGAATTATTTGATTGGTGAAGTATGCATTCGGCATCATCCACCCGAACTAATAAATAAATAAAACAACCCCCTGTGTTTATTTATATAGGTTTGGAGAAACGCATTAGAGCTTTAGGTGTTTGTAAATTACACCATTTTACATTTTTCTATATCCAAAACATCTATTTTTTCTAAATTTGTGATATACGTGTTGACAAGTTTGTGTGGTGTTGTTTCTGCGCCACTTGCTATCTTCTTTCTGCGCGACTTTTTTCGGAAACCAAATTGCGCAGCGCACTTGCAGAAATTCTCGAAAACTGCGCTCATAGTCTCCACTCCATGCGTGTAATGGAAATGAAATCGACGACGTTACCCGAAGACGATACCATGTATTGATCAAATATCGTATTGTCAGATGGGAGACATAATAATACCCAAAGTTCTTCATAGGAAAAGTAATAAAATGTATTGTTTATTAAAATGGACATTTCGGTTGTTTCACAGCCTCGTCCCCATACCTTACAAATCGAGATATTTTCAGTTATATCATCTGAAGCTTTGGCAAAAGTATGTGCCTAACGTATAGAACATTGTCACTTTGGGCCAAACTTTTTTTGTGACACTCCAACATGCCTTTTATAAGTTGTATTTTTCTGTGTGTTTTGGTACACTTAAGTGACCAAGGGGGGGGGGAGTTTGGGGGTGGGGGGTTCAAAATTTGTTTTCGCGCTGATCGCTTTACGCGTGGGATTTTTGATCCGAAATTTTTTGTAATTGTCTGACTTTAAATGCGCTTCTTTTCGTACCAAAATAATTAAAATGGCCAAGCCGTTTTAATGAGTTAATTAGTGGGGGTCCCATGAACCCCCCCGCCCCCCCGTTGGGGCACTAACTGAAGTCATTTCAGAATATTTTTAAACATAATAATAAGAAACCAGAACTCAAAGCAATGTTTTTGTTTTGCTGATTCAGTTGCCAAACATACATGTAAGTAACAATTATTGAGTAACCATTAAAAAAAATTAACCCTTATTGCTGAAAACAACATTTCATCATGGATGTGCCAAACCGTTACTGTACAAACTATATGGAAACGGACGTGCAATTTTGCAACACCCGTAAAAAATACGGATTCCCTAAAACTGCTTTAGTTTTGTGTTAAATATATGTAATTTTGGTGTCTTCCTAAATAGAGATCAACATAAAATAGTTTTCAAAATTTTTGGTGTAAGCGCGAGGCTCATTTGAAGTTTCCGTCTTTTTCCCCAATTCGCGTGTTTTGAAAACAGGTTTTGCCCCTAATTTGCAGCCAAAATAACAAATTTCATTTTTGTTCTGATTTTGGGGTTGTCTAGTGACCTCTCACATGTGGATAAATTTCATACAAAATTCTTCGGTAAAGTGGTTTTCCTTGGGGGGGGGGTCCCATGGAACACCCCCACCCCCCCCCTTGGCACCACCGGGATTTAAAACCCCTTGGTCACTAAGTTTCCGGCTTTCATTTAATTACAAAGTGCATAAACTCTTATTTTACAGGCATTTTTACCTTCATAAATGACATGTGCGCAATTCAGCTAATATCCAACCAGGGTTTCACGAAACTTTGGCGTCCACAAATTTTATACGTGCAACTAGGAGCCATTTTTGAGTTTTCCGCCACATTTGCCATTCTTTTAAAAACAATTTTTTTCGCATGTTTACTTGTAAATGTCACGATCTTGAATCATATCATCTATTACTGAAGTTTTTGGAAGATTGTGGAAATATAGACACTCCAAAGTTTGACGCACCCACTTTAGTGTCTACTAGCCATTTACATTGTGATGTTCAATTTTGAAAGTCTCGGTATCTAAATATCTAACAAAATAAAAAAAATACACGTGGTGCTCATTTGTTAATTAAAGTTTTAAATTGAAGTCAATTCTATTCCCGTTTAAATTAAAGCAATGGAAACGTTACCATGGTTACACTTGATATCGAACAATAGCAAATAAACGGGAAAGTAGGCCTACTCTAAATTAAAAAGAGTGAAATTCACGCGACCCATCCTAATTTTTAAGAGTGAAAAATCACTCGGTTAGAGTGATTTTCGAGTGAATTTTTTTCACTCTAAATAGTATGGTTCCTCACCGCTCTTTTAGGGTGACTTTCACTCTTTACATTTAGGGAGTAATGAAAATCAACTTTTTTTTTAACACACCAAGGTTATAATATCCGCATATTATTCTCGGTCGCACTGGAATTTAAAAGGCGGAAGTGCTTAAGTGGAGTCAAATGTTACTAGTCCTACAAGTTGTTAATCTTGGTATTTTTAAAATTTGGCACAAATGGAAACTTTACACTCTAGATATTAATATACGCACCAAAGGCAAATACATTTGGTCCTCAGTCCTCATTTCAATACCAGGATAAACCCTCTTGGGCGCCTTGAAACCAGAAATTTCCCGTCCCAACCGATCCCGACTCCCGAATTTCAGACCCCCACGGTGTTTATTTACATCCTGAAAAAATGTCTGATAGTGGCTCAAGATTAGACTTATTAACCCGGAAATACGGAGTGAGTCAAGGTGTAAGGAGAGAAGAAGTGGTGGAAAAGATAAGATAATGGAAGTTCTTTTGTGGTCCGCCCTCTCCTTTTCACTCCCCCAATTCATTTTTTCTATCAAGTTGGAGACCCAATAGTGTAAGGGGTTCGGCGCTCCGCATGAGGGGGCCATCCATACTGTTTACAAGATAATCGTTTTCCTTCCTCAACGAGTTTTTAAAGAGATCATTTCGAGACGCTTTTACCAAACTGCTGCTAACACTTCCATGCTTTATTCAAAACAAATGTGACACATCAATTTAGATTTTACCGTTACAATTAGCATATCTGTGCATTGCAACTACTTTAAAATTCCCAAATGTTTTTCTAATTCCACCAGAGGCCGCCTCGGCGACCTTAATGGACCACTATTGTGGGTGTCACAAATCATGGCCCCCAGGAACAACATCCTTGGAACGCCCCCTATACCCCCTATGATAAAGAATGTTGTTTAGAATAGAACCAAAAGAGTTAAAAACCTTTTCTTTTAATAAATATTATGATTCATGCGCCAAATGAAGATTCATAGGCTAATATAATATTAATAATTACCGCGACGTTGTACCATGCAGGAGGGGGAAAGTTGACAAAATATAAAATTTACCATTATTTGTGCAAAGTATAAAAGTATAAAACTCTACATACGGACCAAAACGTGCTCTATTTCAATTTCAATTTCAAAACTGTATTTCAATATCGTACATACATACAAAATACATGCAAAACAACAACTGATCAAAAGGCCAAATTCACCTGATCATGAAAGTTCCATGACACAATATAACACTAAACCGACCGCCAAGCACAACATCACCACGACGTGCCGATTAGGATCAGTTATACTCTTCCATAAATTGAATTTCAATTTATTTCTTAAATGCTCCGTACTTTTCCGTTTTATGGTTTTTGTACCAGTGAATTCCAGAAATGTAGGTCCCAATTTCTTATAGCACAATTAAAAATTCTCCTTATTTTTTTTGACATGATAATCTATTATCTTGGGCATTTCTATTAGGTAATTGTGTTTCTGGGCAAGTTTGTAAAATAAGTTTGTACATTGTTTTTTTTCTAGAGTGTAAATTAAATATTATTCTTTAAATTACCTGCCCATAAAAGAAAAAAAAAAAACACATTGGGAAAAATAGTAATATCCATATTACTAATCAAAGTCAAAACATTCGCCGGTATGATGTGTTACGAAATGTGATATATATATAAAAATTACCCCACCGAAAGGATTTTTGTTTTTAAATGAAATATCTCTGTCCCGCAGATATTGTCAAAAAAATGAACGCAACCTAATTGGCATCTTAGATCAACCACTTTGGCGACTCCATTTTGTCTTAAAGGCAGCCATCCTCTCCCAGTTCCCTATAGCATCAAAAATCCTGCTAAGCTCCTTTTAGACCATATTCCGAAATCTGTAAAGAGACACGAAGACATGTTTAACGCGATTTTTGTTGAAAATTTAATATGCTCGACATGTGTAAAATCACACTCTCCAAATTTCTTAGACTAAAAGTGATGAGGCAAACTAAATTTTTGATTAAATATTAGATTTTATGTTAATATCTTGGAATTTAAATTTTAAGCGAACTTGCTTGTCCCCCTATAGCAATCTAATTAAGATTTTTTTTAATGTAAGAAATTAGAGAACACCTGAAGTGAATCACCGGAAGTGTCTTTTAAAAAGACGATTTAGTATTTTCTGTCGTGCACGGCAATGCAAGTATGCTTCTGGCCGATTAGAAACATCACGCAAGTCAAAAACTTACCATGTTGGTATTTTTGTCCTATTTTTTCATGGAAATGTCAGTCACTAAGTAATTTATAAATATGAGTGGATCGAAACTCATATAGATCTTACCACAACGTTCTTAGAAGCAAAAAGTTGGGACTTTTGGTTATCTATTTGACAACCGTTCTCCAAAATTCGCTTTAAAACACATAAAAGCCATAAAGCGCTTGATAATAACATTGACGTTTGGTTGGATAAGAATGTTAAGATTCGTATTTATAAGTTCGTATATGTAAAGAGTTAATGTTCATCATTTTAAAAACATGTACAATATACTATATTATTTTAACATTATATATATTTGTATATTTCATCAATCTACAAAACTAACTTTTTTGGGCAGCTGTTGATAACTTTTTTCGTCAATAAATGTATCATTTTGTAATCTTCCGTGCATTATATGTTGGGTTCAAATGCGTACATTGTGTTCGATTACTCGAAATTCCAGGGAGCTGTATTTTGAAAATCGTCATGATTACACTGCTACAGTATAGATTGTTCCGATATGAGCTAAATGCAGTTTAACATTGTATCGCGCAGGGGTTTTATAACTGTGTCATTTCTCAAAAAGTGCTCCTTCACACTGACGAAGCGCATTTTGTTTGATACAACGCACTTGACATGTGTGTCTATATGGAAATTGTATAATGCTGATTCCAATTTCCGTCCCCAAAGCTAATGTTTTTTTAGGGGAAGTGGTGCCTACTTCATAACTTCAAAATGGCTGCCATTTTACCGTTTTGGTTTGTACATAACTCAAGATTTAAGGCTTGTAATGACTTCATTCTGTGATGTGTCTATACACATGTTTCAGGGTTCAAGGAATACAATTAGATCATTAGTTATAGCATTAGTCAACTTAACATTTAATTTGCATCACCTTCAAAATGGGCTGGCCATTTGAAATTTTTGTACATAACTCAAGATTTAAGGCTTGTACTTCTTCTTGTTGTCTATACATAGTGTTTCAGGTTCAAGGAATGAAATTAGATCATTAGTTTATGGTCAGCGCATGAGTTCCGGTATACAACTGAGGGTGGCGGTACCTTTTCACAAATATTTGTATTGTACATAATGACCAATTGGGTATGCAGCGATTTATATTCTTTTAAAGGGGAATTTATTGATTTGATATGGTGGCAGATTCAATTTTGTGCTATCTTTACTTTTTGAGTTTATAATTTTAAGTCAGTCGGGGTCAGAGGGTGGTGCCTATGGATAGGTGCCTACGGATAGGCATTGTTACAGTCTAGGGATTTTTGATATTCTGGCTTTTGCATTTTTTTTTTGTTTTATATCTTTGTACCCACTGCCATGTTAAATAAATAACATCTATTTTGTTTGTTATTAGTGGCATTCATTTTGACTAATACACAGTTTAGCTATGATGTTAATGTGAAGGTAACAATTAGACTGCCACCAAAAGTTGTACTTTTAAATCAAAATTTACTTTTCCCCTTATATGACACTTGTGGCACCTGTATATGCACATACAATTTGCTATATTGTCTTCTTACATTTTTAGAGCTTTACACAATCTATAGTTTTTATAGCTATCTCAAAAAATGTTGACTTACTCCATGTAAGTGTGAAAACGTGTAATATTGTATGTTCAAGCAGTAACACACTTTGCTCCCAATCATGTGCATTTACCTTTAGGCATTAGGTCGTGTTGACAGTTAATTTGCATAAAAATAAAAATTCCAAAATGGCCGCCGATTTAAATGTATGCAAATTCTTGTCAATATATGGCAGGATCTTAACTGATGGTCCTAGTTGGTGTTCTCTGACCCTGAAAACATATGTCTAGACACAAGAATGAGTCGTTTGTACAAGCCGTTAAAAATCTTGAGACAAGTACAAAAAATTTAAATGGCGCCTTTTGAATTTATGCAAATGAGGCACACCTTCCCCTAACAATAGTCTTTGGGGACTGGAAAAGTTGAAATCACATAAAATTCCATATAAAACACTGTTTCAATTGCTTTTACTCAAAAATGCCGTCGACTGTTGCTTTTTTGAAAATGGAACCAGTCTATTATAGATTGGTGTAGATTTGAAATATCCACTCATTTATTATTTTTTTCCGCCCTTCGGCAGTTTGTTGGTTTAGGCCACGCGTATATCCAATACGTAACCTAGAGGTATTTACAACATGAGCAGTTCGGTGTGGATGTAAAACCTTAGTCTCAGTGTAAAACCAATGACATACCTTTAGATTTATAAAACTTCATTTGCCCTTGTCAATTGTATATACAATTACAATATGATACAAGAGGCTTGGCTCAATGCATATCGATCGCACATCCGGTTCCTACTAATCGGATAAGATTGCGCCTGCGCACTTTACGGATTTAACCGAAGTGCGCGGCGCTCTTATGGAACTCCTATGAATGTGGGTGCATGCGCACTTTTTTTTTGGATTTACCCCAAGTTCGCGGCGCAGTTCAGGATATCCTGAAAAGGGTGCATCGCACTTTTCTTCTGCGTCCTTTTTGGATTTCAATATCTCACCTACGTCACTACTTTGCTCACTACTTTCCTTTATAGCAACTGGAAAAGTGCTTTAAAATGTCTGAAAAGTCTATTTTATTTAAGAAAGTGGATGAAATAGCATGATTGATAGGTAAAGACTGGGTATGTTTGCTCAAACTAAGCGGCATTTGGACAGTGAAATTTTGATTAAATTTACTCTGCGGTCCATCAATTTCACATCGATTTGCAAATTACTATCTTTGGCGACTATAGAGAATCCTGGGTTGCCGGTCTGACATCGGGGACGTTGGTGATTCGTAACTAAAAATTCCGTTCATCATATGTTCAAATGTGGTTATTGGTGATTTCAGCTTTGTACTTTGGGGTGATGTTGTTGTATTTGCCTCTGTGAAAGTTTTTTGAAATGTGAAAGAAACATGCTCAAAGTTGCCATTTTCCAATATACTGTGGTATAGTAGTTAGTGGTGGTTTACTTATTGCTTCCAGGTAGTCCCACTTCTGCCAGGAAATTCAGCAATCTGTTGAGGCATCGTCTGCAACCCCATAGAAGTCATCTCCTGGTGGTAGATGCCTCACCAGGTTATAAATACACCGGTCATAGTTTATGACATATTTTAAGACCACTGCCACACATTGCCAAATTAAATTTTGCTTTCTTTATATTGGTGTCTGAAAACAGAGATATTTCATCGGCCCTTATTTGGCAGCCTGAGAAGTGGTGTTTAAATATGTGAAAACGAAGACCAAGAAATAGTTTACAATATCATTTTCCCCTTGCAGTTAGCTTTTTATCTGAGAAAATAGGGGTTTAAAGTTTTTGTTTTTATACTTGTATACATCTAGTAAATAGAAAAAGCCACTTTTTGACTAGAGAAAGTGGTGGAAAAATAGGCATGACTAGAATTGCGTTTTGATTTCAGGTCATATGGACCAAGACTTGTTTTCCTTCTATTTTATATATTGAAACAGGAATGCAATCAACTTTTTAAAAAAAGGTTTTTCGTAACTTCTTCTCTTAGCGTGGTCCACAAGTCATTCGTATGGCTTTTGGTGGTGTCCGGATTTATTCAACTGTGTAAGCTGATCCGGGGCCGCGTGCAATTCCATGATACGGACGCTCCCTCCTAACATGGTCCCCGCGTTTTTTTAGACTGGGGTGGATTGGGAAACAGTCAGGGTTTACACGCTACTCTTATTTATGGCACGCCACGCACGACAAATTCCCCAGCGAGTACACCGCACCACGCCGAGTTACCGCGCTATCTATCCCGTTTGCCTCGCTACAACCTCCAGTTTACAACAAACATCCCGACTACCTCGAGTTTACAATCGCCGCAACCCGAGTTTCCGTCCCTACACCTCGAGTTTCCATCGCTACACCTCGAGTTTCCATCGCTGCACCTCGAGTTTCCATCGCTACACCACGAGTTTCCAGCGCTACAGACAGTTCGAGTTTCCAACGCTAACCTGCAGTTTCTGTCGCTATACCTCCAGTTTCTGTCGCTATATCTCGAGTTTCCGCGCTATGCCTGGAGTTTGCAACGCTACACCTCGATTTCCCTTCGCTGCACCTTGAGTTTGCAACGCTACACCTCGATTTCCCTTCGCTGCACCTTGAGTTTGCAACGCTACACGTCGAGTGTATATGCATCGCCACGACTCGAGTTTCGAATTAACAAAAACCAAGCGCTTCTACTCGAAGTTACATAAGCTCCGCAACTCCAGTTTACATGAAAATTTCATCAGGAAAGAGGTGGAATTGAACTTGAAAAAAAATGGTAAAAACAAGGGGAATCCTTTTTTTTTTAAAAAATAAAAACAGAAGCGAGGGGGAATGCGTAATGTTTGCACCACAAAATGTTGAAATCCTACATCCCGGGGTGAATCCAGCAGCACCAGTTTAGAAATATGAACGATCAGGCCGCGTAATGCTCGCCGCTTTCTAAAACGCATTTTCCTTGGGGCACATTAGTAGAACATTTTAAATTTGTAAGTGTTTACTTTTTAATTCTATTTAAATCAACCCTTGCATGTTTTGCTTTCCAAAACACATTTTGTCCCATGCAATTAGAACCCTATGCATTTGTAATGTTTCACTTTTTAATGCTTATAATCATTAAACCGTTTAAAAAGTAAATTATGATGTTTAGTTTGCTTGATGAATCAACTCAATAGCCCGGGGTGGTGGCGGATGTGCCCTTGCAATGTTCCTTCCAAAAGACATTTTGCCAGGCAATGTGGATGGAAACAAAATTTGGTATTTGTAAGTGCATGGTTATAGGTCTGATAATGGTATTAGGATGATACAAAATAACAGGAGATAGCCTACTTGAAACTGTGATGTTGTGCTGACTAAACTCAAATTGAGATTGATGAAGGTTTAAAACGCGCCCATATGTTCGTAATGCTCGCTTTCCCAGAACATAAGACCCTGATGGCGCTTTTGGGCTAGTTGTTCTTTAAATTAATTCTCGGCGGATTTTAAAATCTGCAAGTCAGTTGATGTACACTCGTCGATTTGCGGCTCTGTAAACCCTTGATTTCGGCGCTGTAAACTAGATGTGTAGCGCTGTCAACTCGAAGCGTACTCGTCAACTCGAGAGTGGAGCGCTGCAAACTCTCAAAGTAACGCTGAAAACTCGAGGTGTAGCACTGCAAACTCGCGATATAGCGCTGAACTCGCAGTATAGCGTTGCAAACTCGAGGTGTAGCGATCCAGTAGCGATGCAACTCGGGTTGCGGTGATGTAACTCGATTGTGTAGTGAGGCACTCGGGTTGGCGTCTATGTAAACTCGAGGAGTAGGGATATAATCTGGAGGTGTAGCGAGGCAAAATGCATGTAGATCGCTCGGTACTCGGCGTGGCGCGGTGTTTACTCGCTGGTGATTTGTCGTGCGTGGCGGTGCCATACGTATGTCGACACTGACTGCGATTACATGTACAGTTGTGACTCTCTGTACCGGGACCGACGGCGCTTAACGACCCCTCCGAATGACGGGATGCTTTCATTATTCATTGCCCAATTCCAAGTAGAACCATGGAGGAGAGCGGTATTCTGTATTTAATCAATACCTCGTATACAGATTTAATCCAGAATTGAGCACCCTGGTAAATCCCAGCAAGTGACCCCCCCGGGATTCGAACCCGGGATTTTTTGTTGGTATCTTTTGCGCCACAGCAAGCACCCCAACCCACTAGACCACCTCTCCCCCGTAGTTTCGGTAACTCAAAATACCAAGTCTAGAAATCTTATAGGTCTCCTTCTGAGACTAATATTCTTACTTAGTCTCAGGTGTACATGTGTAATTCATATTGATTCACTCTAGTATATCCAACATGGCCTATGGATCCAAGAAATAGTGTGTTTGAAATATAAATATTAGGCCCTACACTTACCTTTATACAAAATCGATGAATACGTCAATTTTTCGTGAATTTATTTAATATTCCAAACCTTGACACCCTCAACGAACAAAATGGCCGTCATTCCGTTACGGACGACTACTAGCGACGAGCGTGTTACATAAGTTGCATGAACTGGGTGAGTCCCAATTGAACATAATAAACCCGCTCACGCAACATCAGCTAAGTAGCGTTTTTAATGTAATTGGAGCGCACACACTACGCTGAATCAAGGATTTTTTCATTTTAAGTTGGGGTCACAACATTTGCTGCAGCAGGCCCTATAAGGCTAATGAAATGAAATTGTTAGTTTCCCGGCCCCATTGGTTTTTTGACGAGGCACTAGGTGACAATGTTCATTATTCATTATTTTGTAAAATTCATTATTCTCAAAACTTTCATTATTCTTGGTTTTTATGGGGTACAGAAGCCTAAATAACGAAGTGACAAAACTCTGAATAATAAAGTATTGGCACTTGAGGTGAATTGGACATCAGCAATAGTAAACAAATAACACTTAATGCACTAATCTGTGATTTGATAAATCATAACAAAAAGCAAAATGATCAAAAAGTACAATTACGTGCTTCTTGTAACAAGTTTAGTATCCTAACATCCCCTGCCTGCAAGTATACTGAAAGCAGCCTGGTAAAGACAAAATCAGATATTTTAGTCCTTGCTGTCCGTACTACGGCCTTACTTTACTGCCATGCAACCGCTATTAAATGAGATTCATATCTTGAAAAATTGATTTGCTTGTTTTTTTGTAAATTTTTCCTGAGAAGAAATACTTAGGACGAATTCCCTCAGACTATCCTTCCCTTTTAACTACTCTCCTGTAATTTTCGCATATTTTGACTCTTTCGCAGATCACACTGAGTGCCTTTTAAGTTACAATGCTGAGATCAATTTTGGGAGGGATATTCAGGATTGGGTGTGATCATATGAGACCTTTTCCCTACTCCTATAAAAACCACAAACACCTATGCTGAAACTTGGCAGTTCCCATTCTGAGGCGCCCCTCCATTCTGTAATTCTCTTGGTTTTCCTGTGGTGTTTCATTTCCTCAAGGCTACTGTATTGGCCCTTTTGCCCTTTATTGGAATTTGGGGAGAATGACGCCCCCCCCCCCCCCAAAAAAAATTGGGGAATGACTAAACTGTTGAATTTCACCTGTTGACAACTCAAAAACCCTTCAATGAACGATGGGTACTATGTGAGATACCTAATGATTTTTTTAATACCTTATTTTTTTTTTACAAGTACCTATCACATTTTGGTAATTAAATATAATGCGAACTTTGAGTAAATTAAGTCGGGAGAAAAGTGATGTTGGAACTACCATTTTTACTTTACTCTGTTCTAATGAAAAATGTGATCAAAACGTGTCACAGAGTGCTTGATTGCTTAGGAAATGGTTCTTTTGTTTCCCCCAAATACTGTGGATGAAAGATTAAAACCAATAAATCATGAAATATTTTTTCAAATAATGAAAATTTCTAGCGGAAAGGAAAAGTCGGACGCGGTCGGGCGACGGGAAACATACACAATTTCCCTTTCATTAAGCCTAAAGCAAAGGTAACATATGTCTAGTCCAAAAAAGCTAATTTCTTATGTACGATCATATGTATATTATAATTGAATTTAATCTTGCCTAATATTTTAGAAACACCGCGCTGTTAAACTGGGTTTATAGTCCAACAGTTTTCCTAAAATCATACTGTACTGAGCAGCAGCCCAGGTTTTCTGAACACGGGGGAAAATGCGGAGAAAAATATAACTTTTTGCAAAATAGAATGTCTGCCTGAGACCCGCTGTTGACACCCCACGCACACACCCCCTCACAACACCTCACAACCCCACAGCACACACATCACACACAAACACACACACCCCACACCAACCCACACATACAACACACCACACGCGTCCCACCCTCTGCATTTAACGACCTTTTTATTTTATTTATATTTATTTGTATTCTTATTTATTTTTCTTTCTATTTCTTATTTTTTATTTATTTATTTATATTTTTTTCATTTTATATGATATTAATTTATTCTATTTATTTATTTCTATTATTTTTTATTTTCCATTGGCTAAAGCCTATACATCATAACTTAACATGGGAAACCCTGTTACCACAAAAATCAGACGATTTCAATAAAAAACACGTAATTTTTAAAAACATGTTAGAATACACAGTGGGAATAATATACAAAATAATATAATAAATACAAATAAATATAGAATAATAAATAATAATAAATACATAAATAAATATTAACTAAATACAATAAAAATTAATAAATAAAAATAAATAAAACATAGATCAATCGAGATTTTTCTTTAATAATCTATAATTGGACAGTCCAAATATGATTTGCAACTGTTTTGACTTGCTATTTCAACCCGATTCTGACCATTTTTTTTTGGGGAAATCTTTTTTTTTTTAAATAATAATAAAATAACAAAAAAAAAAATAACAAGCCTAAGTTCGTCGTCATTTACTGGAACCATTTTTTGGCCTAATAGTACTTACAAAAAATAATCATGTACTCAATCAACAATATAGTTAGTAATGGAATACTACTTCCTTTATTTAGTGTTCCTCTATTATGCATGCACGTACGTGCAAATAACACTGCTGAAAGAAATATGTGGAATCAGCTGCTCACTCCCTCAAAAAATTTCTCTCCCCTCTCCGCTCTCAACCTATCCCATCCAAACCGTCATTCTTTTAGAGGCAGTTCGTGTTTGGTTCTATTTTAAAGGTCAACGAGAGATTTTCAAGTGTAGTCATATTTTTTCTGTGATATACATGTAGTGAGTTCATATAGATTAGACTTTCAATAGATTCCCTACCTTTCATTGTCCACAGAATAACTTAAAATGAAACAAAATGTAGATTTGTATATAGAAAACATAGGCTTAATTTCCCATCCATAGTAAATTAGAAATCTCACAATTTGTAGACCAAAGAAACCGTTCTTAGCTTAATCTCTCAGAATAAATTTTTTTGATTGAAAGCTTTAACCCAGTGTCAAAATCAATATGCACATGTTTAGGGCACCTGTTATTTTGAAATTTCTCGTTGCACCTTTATCCTCCGAATTGGAAAACATCACCTAAGTAATATATATTCTCCTGCGTGATTGGCTGATCTGGTGCCCCTGCGAAACATGTGCAGTGGCAAAGCAATCAGACAATGTGTTTGTCAGACCATTGCATGAAAATGGGGAAATCCCGAGATCGCAATACGTACATTGCGCAATTACTGCAGTTCACCATAGCCAAATGGCTGGATACTGGATTGCACCATTGGGCATGTCATACTGACGGTGAGATAATACATGACGGGTTTTCGTGATATTTGCGATTTGTCTGAATTTGACTTATAAAATGTAAGAAATATCATCGGTCACTGTTCCTTTGCATTCACGACTATGCACATACGCTGCATGCAGTTTTGTGATAGAGTAACTCTGACTGAAGTAGCACTAGCAGCCAGTCAGTTCGTTGGGTACGTATAGTTTGATGTCAAAAATGCAATCACGTTTCTCTTTATATTATATTCATCCCAGAATCACTTGGAAATGTAGGCATACGTGCATGTGGCTCTTTTCATTATACTGCCATATTAGTGTTAAAGGTGTATATTCCGAGTCAGCTAATCGTGGTCTAGATCGAGCCTGATGAGCTGGTAGTGGTATTCACATACATCATAGAACGTATCACAGTGCTATTATAGACATGATAGATTTATACTGCTGTACTGTAGATTTGGGTTAAACCATTAAAACGGTATCGGTATTTTCTTTATCATTGGAAAGAAATGTAACTGGGTTGAAATTTCAGGGCACCGATCATTATATGGCATGTAAATTGAAGAACTTCCGGGTAATCCAGGGGGTCGCGTCGTTTAGGAAAACACTGTGATCATACCTTTTAACAAGTACGATGACCTATAGATGATGTGACCTATGACGTCACTTGTTGACATTCAGGACGCCCTCTGTTGTTTTCTGGCAGGCAAAATATTACAGTAGTTTCTGTGACAGACCACATAAAATCTGGTTATAAATTACTTGCAGAATCTTTTCTGATCTAAATTGGTCACAAAATGCAGCTGGTAGCATTAGCTTATTATGCTTGATAAGAAAGTTAGTATTATTTAATTCGAAACAAAGTTACAGCAAAAAACAGAATTTCTCCATGCAAAGTGTAGGTGCTTTTGCCTGCCAGTTTCTCTCTTACACCAACAGGGGGCGCCATAAACATAAAGAAATGTCACATCCAGGCGGTGGCGGCCAAGCCTCATTCATTATAGCAACTCACCAAAAATGTCAAAAGAAATTACCGCAAAACAGAGTGCAAACCACAAACTAATTTGAGTGCTTTGATGTTGGTCGGTCATGGGTGTTCCCATGACCCACACACGACCTCGTCCTCGTTCGTTATTCATGCAAAAAAATCTGAAATAACCCTTCCTGTGGAGTTGATTCTTCAACTCCAACGGTTTTGGAATAAGAAAATATTCCTTAACAACATATAAAAAAAATCAGATTTTTTCGTCAAGATTTCGCTTTACGTGTTAAACCAATGGCGACGTCTGAAATTGGGATTTCTTGGCCGCCCTCCCATCTATATAATCCGGTGAAAGCAGGGCGAAGGACGCCCGATGTTCGATACTAGAGTTGGGATTTTGGAGGTTGTCAGGCTCCTGTGGAGCTCTATGGAAAAAATCCCTAAATTGGCATTAATATGCCTGATTGATTCCTCCAAAACCGCTTGATGAATTCATTCAATTTTTACCATACGGCAAGAAGACACCATTTAAAGCAATTTTGTTCTGCGAACGTTTAGTTCGTAGAAGAAATTTGGAGAAAAATGCATTTGAAAATTCAATTTTCGCGCCATTAAAATCCCTAGACTGCTTAGAACGTTATTTATTCAAATTTAGTCTCATTCGCATGTATATGGGGTCTTACCACGCCTATTGACTCCACGAGGTCTGAGCACGAACGTATACAAACGCACACGGGACTACGGCGCTCATGCAACACAACGTATTGACGGGATCTGGCTCATATCGCACCACATTTTGCTCAAATTTCCTTTCCAAGACCTGATTTGTCATAGTTGATCGCATATATTCGTGAAGTTAACGTATAAGATTCGTTTTATGGGTGTGGCCTTTTGCAGTAAAAAACCGTTTCGCACGTTTATGACAGAAAATGACCGTATCATGAGCCTTTAACAACATAGCATCTATATACAGGTTTACTGGGCCATTTATTAGAGTGGCAATTTTCGGAGGATGCCAAATAAATCCGACCACCCCACCCCCCCCCCCGTGAAAGAGTCAATTAAATACAGTAAGAGTTGCATTGAGAGGCGGAACATATAATTTAATTGAGCTATATGGTGATTTTCATGAAAACGGGGTCATTTCCAATATTTTTGTCTTTGATTTAAAACTTTTAAACAATGCTTATTGGAAAACAAACGTAATATTTCCGATAGGACCGTTTGAGCTGCATTTGGGGCATATGTGTGATGTTTTCATGAAAACGGTGCATTTCCAGAAATTTTGTGTCTTTTGGTTATAAAATTTAATGCTTTTTGGAACAAAATGGTAATATTTTGAAAGGAGCCGTTGAGCGTCATTTGGGGCATATATAGTTGGCCATGCTTTCCGTTTTCTTTTCTATGAGATATTTGCCTTCAAAATAGCGGAAAAAATTGATATCAAACACAACATCAAAATGTTATAAAAAAAAATGAACAAATACTTGAGCACTAAGCTAGCAGCTTGAATTCCTCTTCTGAATATCAATGGGGGTTTTCTTGTTGTGTAACAATGTACATGAGCCTTACTCAGATATATTTTTTTTTTTGGGGGGGGGGGTGCGGACTTTCGAAAAAGTGGACCTTTTTTTGTAAAGTGGACCTCAACCCCCCCTAAAGGTCATTTTTTTTGTGGACTTTTTGAACTTTTAAAAAATTTGACTTTCTTATCAAACATTTTCTTTCTCAATTGTGGACATTTTTATCAAAAATTCAGCAAAAGTGGACCTTTTTTGCCCCTTTTGGTCGATTTGGGGGCGGGTGTGTGACGGACCGCACCCCGCCCCCCCTGCGTACGAACGGGGCCGGCCTTTGGAGAATTGTGTAATGATGTTTTTCCTTGTATTCTCAATCTATTTTTAATTTTTGAAATAAACATAATGTCCGTGAAAAGCTTGTTATTACGGTTCCTTCATAAATCAGTTTGCGAAGTTGGTAAACTTCTACTTATGATATGAATTGTGGCATCTTATTCTAGGCAAACTTACTTTGGCAGTTGGAAAGTGTTTTCGTCAGCTCACGATGACTATTAAAAAGTCTAAGAAAGTTGAAAACTTTTAAAAAAATGCGACCTTTTTAAAGGAGTGTATTACGTTATCCACACTTCTCGGCAACCAACAAGCTATTTAAATATTGATCAAGAGTGGCATAGACACTCATTTGCCGACCACAAAAATGGTATAAACTTTCCATCAGATGCATCTTAGTCAATGGGAGAAGTGAAAAATGGTCAAAAATGTTTACTACGTTATTGTGTATTACGTTATCGTTTATTATACGTTGAAAGCGTTTTAGTTTACATTATCAACTATAATTTGCCCAATGAATGTTTTAGTGTCAATTAAATATATCTTTAGAATAAATTAGTAAAAGGTATCTTAATATTTGGTTATTAGGTCTTAATTTCAGGCAGAATTCCATACTCAAGGATAACGTAATAAACTAAACAAATTGGAGCATATTTCTTGAGTTCAATTAGCTACTCAAACTTTAACTTCGTACAAACAAAAATTCAAAATTCTAAGAAAATTGAAAAAATACTTAGCAGCTTGAATTCTTCCGAATATCAATATTCCTTGTCGCCAAACATGTGTAGAAATTATGTAATGATGTTTTTCCTTGTATTCTCAATTTATTTTTATATTTTCGCAATACAAACATAATGTCCGTGAAAACCTTGTTTATTACGTTATCCTTCATTAAGCAGTTGCTAAGTTTGGTAAAACTTCTACTAAGATATTCATTGTGCATCTTATTTAAAGGTAAACATAATGCGGCAGTTAGAAAAAGTGTTTCTATTCAGCTTCTCACAATGACTATTAAAAAGTCTAAGAACTGTTGAACGTTTTTACAAAAAAAAAAAAATGCGACCTTTAAAAAGGAATTGTATTACTTATCCAACATTTCTCAGCAACCAAACAAGCTATTTAAAAAATTGATCAAGAGTGGCATAGACACTCATTCTCCGACCACAAAATTATATAAAATTTCAATCAGATACATCTTAGTCAATTGGGAAAAAATGGTCAAAAATGTTTACTACGTTATTGTGTATTACGTTATCGTTTATTACGTTGAATGCGTTTTTGTTTATAATTTGGCCATTGAATGATATGGTGTCAATTAAATGTATCTTAAGAATAAATTAGTAAAAGGTATTTTAATATTTATTTATTATGAGGTCTAATATTCAGGTATTTTCATATTCATATATTCATATTCATATTCACACTTATTATGTATCTCCTCTTAACTTATCATTTCATCTATAAACATTAAGTCAGACATCATGTTTGTCCATAGTTTGTCCTGTCATGTACATATTGTCTCGTCTGCCCCCCTGGTATTATTTTGGTATTTAAGTAACTTTTTCAATTCCTTTTTTTCACCCTTTTGCAGAGGGCACTGCGACTTCACGCCTTGCGTTTAGCAGTGTCCTCGTCCCTTCACCATGTATGCATTCCAAAATACTGATTTGTATTAAGTTTTCTGTAATGCTTATCACATATAATATATAGTTAAACGTTTTGCAAAGTAAGGTCTTATTTTAACCGATTCTTAGTATTTACTTATCTTTTGTAATACACCAAATAGTTGCTCCTTTGTACAACCCCTATAGTGGGTGGCCGGATGTTGGTCCGTATCACCTGGGGGCAGAGGCATTTATACCAGGGCTACCTCATACTATGACGTGCACGAAATGTATGATGGCCATTCTGTAGGGGTCAGCTAAGCGAGCTGTGGCTCGCAGAGATTATACAGGGGTCCAAAATTTAAAAGTGGTCCAATGTTGTTGAAAATTGCCTACCAAATTGGTTCGTATGATTACAAGGAATAAAAAATTAAGTTTGTGCTATCTTCCGACTTACCCCTACTGAGTTTATCAGCGAAAACAACCGTATTATGGTCAAAGGTTAAATTAGCTTCTACAGGGGTCACATACTAAAAATTCTTTATTTAATTTTAAAAGCAAAATCAGGAAATGTTCTCAAATTAAATAAGGAATGTTTCGACCATCTTGCAATGTGAAATTAACATGTTACTCCACCTCATTAGTATTAACCCCTATACCTCGTAGGGGTATAGGGGTTATTGGGGTGAACTGGCAACTACTTGTAACATTTGTCCCACTATACCTTTTTTTACTTGTGATTACATTACAAATAATATGAAGACCATTTCCATGAAATTGAAGCATTTGCTTTTGACCCCTGTAGAAGCTAATTTAACCTTTGACCTATAATAATGGTTTTCAGCTTATAACTCCATAGGGGAAAGTCGGAGATGGTACAAACTATACATTTATTACTCCTTGTGATATACGAACATTTGTATGGCAATTCAACAACATTGACCACTTTCATTTTGACCCCTGTATAATCTTTTGCTAGCCCCTACCATTAAGGCTACCCCTACAGATTGCCATCATCATTTTTGTGTACTCATAGTTGTTAGGACCTGGTCTCATGCTCTTGCCCCCCCCCCCCCCCGGTGATATCACAATTAGGCTACTTTTGATGCCTGGCTCACCACTATGGTTTCTGTATTATTAAGGTTTATCATTTTGTTTATTTTGTATACTGTTTTGTGAGAGACCAAAATAAAATATGAATATATATATGAATATTAGGTAAATTCCCTACTCAGGATCACGTATAAACTAAACCAATTGGAGCAGATTTCTTTAGTTCAATTAGCTACTGAAACTTTAACTTTGTACAAAAAATTGTTCCAGACCTCCCCGAAATGTCATCATTGGCATATTTTGTTGCTTAAATTTGATAACGTACTAAACCCTCATTCTTTTGCTGTACAAAATGTTTGTGTGCCTACTGTGCAGAAACGTAAGACCGTGTTGTTGACCATATTATTTTTTTCCCGTAATAGGTATTTAATCCTTATACATAAAACAAACAATTTTAAGACAGTTTTTGGTTGTGTTCTTACCTCCAAAATGCACCGTTTTCATGAAAATCGACCATATGTTTTTTTGTGTCGTCTGCGAAGCAATTAAAGGCCGACTCAGAGATTTCCTTAGAATGTTGCCCTCAATTTCAAAAAATCGTGTTTTTTGCATGTACATTAATTGCTTGCCCAAATCACTAATCCTGTGGAATTGCTAACTAAATCGAATTCCTTCATAGAGACCATCACAACTTTATTAGAAAATTCCGGTCCGGAATTTTTTGTTATAACATATCCTCCTATGGGGCGTAATACTACACATAAATGTTTACTACAAAACGATCAATCCGATTCATCTCAATTTCTGATTTGGTGCATTTTAGTTACTATCTTTAGTTCTAGTTGACTATTGTTCATTATTACCAAAAAATAATATTTCGAAATCTCGGAATCAGACTTTAAGCGACACAGTGCTTTGTTGGTGTGTGTGTCTGTTCTCTTTATATCGTCTGTGGTAAATTTTTCCACTACATATGTCAGCATGACACCGTTTTTTTAAAAAAACCATGGTCCTTGGAATTGCCACACATGACACCATTTGACCTTGGTGACCTCACTTCACCTGTTGTACCAAATGTCTTGGGTAAATATCGATCACCATATGCTTTTGATCGGTTATTCAAGTAACGTAGATTACTATAATCAAATAGTTGAAAATGGTCCACATTTGTTGAGTATTTTGCCCTTTAATTTCCCGCCCAATAGCTTAACTCGAAAACGTATTCCTCCGACAAATCCACCTCGCAGGCAAATGGTGACTTCAAAGAAGTGATGACCATCCATACTTTTACGTGGTTGTGACCATCATAGCGCAGCGTTTCCACTCAATAATAATTAACACAAACGAAAATGAAACAACATATGTCATTCTGTAACTTTTTTTTTCTAATTTTATCTCACCTTACTTTCATTAATCCTCAATATTACAGTGTCATCATTAACATTCGAGTCAACACGAGTTTTGGTCATCACTTGACGTCACATTGGCGCTTTTGATCAATGAAGCCGTGGGCGAAAATCCGCCGTTTTCTTCGTATGTCAAAAAGCAAAAATTAAAATGCCTCTATTTTGTTAATTTTTACAATCAAATGTATTATTTTTTCGGAAGTCGTCATGGTAATGTACATATATGTTATGAATGTAAGTCAAACTGAGCTTGACAAAAATCTTGACAATTTCCTTTAAAACCCTAGTCTAAATACCGAAAGGGTTGATTACCTACCCTTCAGTTGTTATCCCCGGCTTGCTAAACCCCTTTTTTTGGTGCCAAATTATTTAATTGTAATTGTCAAGTGACATTTCCGCTCCTTTTCATCCAAAAACAAACATTCACCGGGTATAGGTAGATACAGAGTGAACACAAAGGATGGATTGGGGGGGGGGGGGGTCCCCCTCTCGGGAGAGAAGTCCACACATGCCCTATTTATCAACCAGAAAAATATCCCAGACACTTGATTTTGGTACCATAGATAGCTATGGTCCCCTCCTATTTCCATTAATAACCAAATGAGTACCAACATGCCTAGACATAAAGTTCTCAAGTTCGGAAAAACCGTCAATTTCCCTGTTACACAGTCAGAGTGGGGTGTGGAATCGGGGAAATTCATTTTCACCAAAATAGTTCAATATATCCGATTGTCACGCGGTTTTTAGCTCTATGGAAATGACCTAGTTTTTTAATATATATTTTCTGTCAGCGGTTTTTTTTGGCTTCTACTTGATGGAAATGACTAGTTTTATATATTCATTCATACCAATCATACTTCCTTTAATGTTAATGGTGGTACTTATTTTGATACCAATTGAAAGAAGAAACTCTAAAGCCATTCTGTGTAACCAAATTTTAAATTGTAGCAATCGGATTTTCAATTAACAAAAATCACGGGGGGGGGGACACCCGCCCTTCGAGAATTTTGTTCCAAAAAATGGTTCAGGTAGACTAGGGGTTGTAATTGATGTTTTTCAAATGTCTTGCACCAAGGATACACCTTTTTGGGGTCCAGTCTTAACACCAATTGGTCATGCCAATTGGTTAAAAAATCTGTTAATTTAAACAATAGTAATAATTCTACATTAGCATGCGTAAATGCGAAATAAATTCCTGCATCTACCCTTCTGATAGGTGTAAAGGAAAATATGATTAGGCCTAAACAAGAGACACAAAGTGTCCAGCAAGAAGTCCCAATAGAGGTCTTCACCCACTCATGCATAACATTAAAAAAGGTGTAGTTCCCGCGAGTATTCGTCATTCAGATAAATTACCTCACCCCCCTTACCCAACTCAAAGTACTGTGCTATTCAAGTGTGACCCATACTTTTATGCGGACATATCCAACATGCATGTGGTTCTTTAGATTTAGAAAGTCTCCAGACAATTCAGAATGGACTTTCCTCCGGCAGATGGACGCTAATCCGAAAGGTGGAAGACCTCTTATAGAAGCTTCGTTATAGGCTTAAGGGAGGGGTCGTTATTTACGCCAGGTGGAGGAATGGAGGAGTGCAAGTGGAAACGAAAAAATATGCAATGAAGATAGGGGAATATGAAACATTTCCAACAAGGAGAGGAGAAATATGACTTTAAATGGAGAAAATTCATAAAATCTGGGGGAAATGCGAATTTTGAACGGGAAAGAAGGCGGAAAAGTTGGGGAAACGCGCAAGTTTTCGTCAACAAACAAGTTGAACTTCATTCACCCCGTGTAATAATGGCTTGTCCCTAAAACGTGGAGTGTAAAAAAAAACAGTAAACCACAAGTTGATTCTGTTATGGGATTATACATATAGACAACACATTGGTGTAACATGTGCTTGGTTAACAGCGCCATTTTGTGCAGTGAATACAGAAAAGAGGTCATGAACGTTTAGTGTCAGTTAGTTGGTTTGTTTTGTTGTTGTTGTTTAACAGTCGAGGGACTCGGACTGTACTGTTTCGGTAACGGTTTATTTTTCTCTCAACTTCCGGTCAAATTTCAATTTGCTCGGTCTGCCCACATACGTTTCTCAATGTGGACAGGCCTTGGACACAAAACAATGACACGCCGCCAGATGTGACCGTACTGTTTGGGGTCAAAGGTACGTAAAGGTCACAGGAGCAAAAAGGTTGTTTCACTAAAATGATAATACTACCACTTTTATGTTGCATGGTAAAGTGACCATTGGATATGGAGCGGCTTGGGGACCCTTATGTCAGCATGGCGATAAATGCTCGTTAAAGGGGCATTTCCGGCATGAGTTTATATAGCTTTAAAAAATCATATCTGCAATATACAAGGTAGTAGACCGATGCTACTTGCACAGATGTATGTTAGAAATTTCAAAAAAGTCAATGGATGTCATTCGGGGGCAAGGTCAAATTTTCAAAATGGTCCGATTGAGCTGAAATTTTATGAATGATCCTTGTGACCTTTTTTAAACATGCTGAAAAAATTTAAAAAAAACTTTGGGTCAACGGTCATTGAGAGGAAGTCAAAGGTCAATTTTCAAAACACGCTCCGATTGAACTGAAATTATGACTGAAATCATACTTTGGCAATCTAAACATGTTGAAAATATTTTCGAGATCAAGGGTCATTAAGAGGTCGAAAGGCTCAAATTTTTCACAAAAAATGCTATGAGCTGAAATTTGAAATGATACTTATGATGTCTACATGCCAACATACTTTCGGGTTCAATGTCATTAAGAGGTCAAGGTCAAATTTTTCAAAAGCTCGATTGAGCTTAAATTTGACTGAAATGATCTTATGACATTTCAAAACATGTTGCAAATATTTTCGCGATTCAAGCAAAACTGGGTCATTAAGAAGTCAAGGTCAAATTTCAAAATGCTCGATTGAGTAAAATTGAAACGATCCTTATGACATTCTAAAAATGTTGAAAATATTTTCGTGATCGAAGGTCGTTAGGTCCAAAGGTACTACGAAGGTGCTCAGATCTATTTCCAGATCTAGTTGTTATTTGTTTTTGTTTTTTGAGAAATTATTCACCACATGCTAAAAAACGACAAACTTTGAAGCTTTAATAAGAATTTCATTTTCTGCAGTTAATACGCGATCTATACAACCCGTCAAAATACGATGGTTTCCTATTATATCAAATAATCATCAAACATGGTTTTAGCTTGAAAATGGAGCAAAAAGTAACAATTTTGTTACAGATTGATAAAGGCCATGTATATCCCTAACGTCCCTTAACTGCATTTAATATTCCCACACCACTTAAATAGATCTGGTTTCTGGCACCCTTGGCGAAAAGTGTTTGGGAAAAAAAGTAAAAAAAAAAAGTGAAGGCCTAGGAAAATTGAAAATACTAGAAAAACTGGAACTTCCTGGGCCATATTTGGTGTTAGAAATTATTTTCAAGATACAATCAGCACAATATCAAGGAAAAAAGTTATTGAGGCTTATAGTGAGTAATTACAGTACTAATTTACACACACCCCATAGGAATATTTTTACTAGAAGTCACAGTTAAGAGGGCATCGGAATCATCGTGTCTTCATGCTTCAGTAGCTCGAAAATTCAGTGGTCAAACTTACGGGATTAATCTTGCTGAATGGGATGCAGAGGTCTCGCAGGCCAAGGTAATGCATAATTTAAGTGACTAGTCTCTTCGTTGATGAGATTTTTTTTTAATTGGCTATTTTGTACAAAACCAATTTATTTGGGGGGGGGCAACTTAAATGACCTTTTGAAAAAGAGCCTTGTTTTAGGGGAAATTGTCCAAGATCTAACAAGAAAGATATTAAAACCTAGCTCCATTTTTTCCGGGGATCGTCAGATTTTCAGCTAGGCACGTTAAGGATATAGGGGGTTCACGTAATCTGGTAGATTTGGATCGTCCTGACAATAGAACAATTCGTTCTTAGAAAAAAAAACGCGATCATATCAACTGTCCAAGTTGTGTATTTTGATAATGTTTACCCTCGGTCCAAATCAAGGGTTTTCTACTACATTCACGACCGGGGTTGGGGGGGGGGGGGGGGGGTGGCTACCACCACGCACCACCCCTGATTTTTGTAATTAAGAGAAACATCATCTTGTTTGGTGTCAGTGTGTGTACATACGTCATTTCTTCAAATTAATAAAAAAGTCAAATATATCAAGTGTTAAGTCATTTTTAGTGAGTATAGCGAAAGCTTATTATAAACGTATGAAGCCACTCTCCAAAGTCAAGGGTTTTTGGACCATTTTTGCCACTCATGCAAGCAAAAGTGGTATTTATTTGGCTGTGATGGGTGCCAAAGTCTACATACATAGTTATAGCTAAAAACATAAGAAAAATTCCAAATATTGTAAGTATTTGCTTATAGTAGCATTCTCTACGTAACAATACCATTTGTTCATTTTGGATTATCACAGTAAGTATAGGAAGGTGGCAATAACCACCCCCCCCCCGGCCTTTCGACTTTGGGTTTTGGTACATCCAATTTTTCGAGAAAGACCTTTTCTTCGCGCACCACGGCAGTTTGAGCCTATTGAGTTACATATTTTTTATTACCCAATTTAAAAACGGAGGGCAGTATTCAAAATGACCATATATCGATATAAAACTGACGGGCTTCCGTACTAAAAATATCGATCGATTGGATGATCCACGCAGTGTTTAAGTCAATTAATTCAATATAGGGATGAGCGATATTTTGAGCGAATCGCGATATTTCGATATATGTGGTGAATACTGAATTATTTCGTGTTCCTACTTAGGAAGGACTTATATATACCGTTAAATCTTTCTCTTTGGTATAAGATAACTATATGTACAAACGGTGTCCGAATAAACAATTGGCGCCCAAAATGTATGTGAATTAGTCTGAATAGTAAAATAGCGGCCATGTTGTAATTGAGTCTAGGTGGCTTAACTTTTACTACTATATGCTTGAATGAGAGTTGTCCCGTATTATTCAGGGGGATAGTGGGAATGAACAGTAAGTTACACACCAAGACATGTCGTCTGCATACATTTGGGCGCCAAAATGGGAGAATTTCGTCTAAAATTGATTAAATGAGATAAATAGCTTGAAATGCTATGCAATTTGCTCAAATTGGGCTATCGTTTACTAATATATGCTATACAAGCTATGAGTGGTATTGCAGTATCGGTGAGATGGGCCGAACAAAAACCGAAATTCAATTTAACGACAAAACGTAGTCTGCTTAGATTTTTGGCGGCAAAAATAGGTGAATTTAGTATAAAAGAGTAAAATAGGCTTACATGTAACAAATTTAGTAATGGTGGGCTCTATTTTCACTATGATCTGGCATATAAGCTAGAGATGGTATCTGCAGTAATCGGTGAGAAGGGCCGAACAAACCGAAATCAATTTAACGACAAAAAAGTCGTCTGCATTAGATTTGGCGCCAAAATATGTGAATTTAGGATAAATGAGCTACAATATCAGGCTACATTGTTAACAAAGTTAGTCAAATTTGGCCTCTCTTTTCATTAATATATGCCTATATACGCTATGAGTGGTATCGCGGTATCGCAGTAATCGGTAAGATGGGCCGAACAAACCGAAATCATATGTCATATTCGTTTGCGTTTTGTGCCAACACACACCATCCCCCAACCCCAAACAGGCAACATGGGGGGGGGGGGGGAGGCGTCGTAATCCCTTGTCATAAAACGCGCACTTGTTCCTGCCAGCAACAAGAAGTAACCTACATGCAAGTGTGAGATTTGGACCACCATCATGCTCCTGGAGCATGGGGTGTGGCAACCGTTCCCAGAGCGGAGCTTTTCATTATATTGACTGCTATGACCACAATAGCCAGTGAGCGTTTATCCGTAAATGTTATACAAGGATTAGAATTGCAAATCTAGAATGCAAAATCTGGCACACCAGTCTTCGCTGGTCTTGTGATAGGTAGCTGGCTCATGATACAGCGGTCTTGGGTTCGAATCTCGCTACTGCTCTTTTAAAATATTTAAGATGTTCTTTATTTTTTCAGGTTAGAGGGGAAACTTTTTTTTTCTAAGTCCAAAAAAGATAAGAAAGCTCAATAGCTGCTGTTGAGTAGTGAGGAGACCTGCTCCTAGAGAGCATGGGTGTTGGTCAAAACTACCGTGTGTTAACTACATAGTTTGAAGACAGCATTTAGAGTAACCAGAAAATGTTGGGGTCATAAACTGGCAAAATCCAACAGAGAGTGACTGTATGTACAACTGATTCCTGTATGTAGTGAATATGGAATTTCTAATCTCTTGCGGCTAGTCTAGTGTTATACTGAAAACGTATGCAAAGTTGGCCAACATTGGTTTCAACACCAAAACCAGCCCTAAATATTGGGCAATTCAGACCACGTTAATTGGTTAAATGTTATCAAATGATGGGTAGTTACCCAACATTGGGCAAAAAGTCACCCCAAAATATGAGATGGTTAATTTTACGACAAAAGACTGTCATGAATGTAGACGTGTTCTTATTAACCACAGTTAGGAAAGGCTGTTGCCCGGTGGCCAGCATTTTGCAAGGTAGGTTTAGATGTAAATAGCTAGTGTAGAATCTTATGGTATTTTATTTTTGCAGTATACATTGCAGTCGTAAAAAAAACATGGAGTCGCCTCTGAAAGAGCAATTCATGGTACAGATATTCCATATATAACAGACGACGTCGAGCAATTGAAAGACAACACTTAAACATTTTGGGAAAAGAGGAAATGGCGGTGGTGATATATAGAGACTATAATCGCCCGTGGCCGGGAACTATGGGAAATGGCAATGCGTGTTTGAATCCACAGAGGTAAGTAACGCTTTCACAGTTCATCACATTTTACATGTCAAAGGGTAAATATACTATTGAGATTAATTCCTGATCGTGACGAAGGTATTCTACGGTATTCTATCTCGTATATTACACTCCGAACTTTGATCTCAGATTTCATAATGCCAGTATTCCCTATCAACCAAAACAGGGGATTTCATAGATAATTATTCATACATGGCTCCATTTGGTTTGCAGTGTCACTTAAAGTCACATCAGTGATATTGAAAGTAGGGCGCTCTCAAGTTCAACCAATTTAAAAAGTCGTTAAAATTAAGTGAAACGAGTGCCCATAATTGTCACGTTTTGGGACCAAATTGTATCATTTTGATACCGAAAATTGGGTGACAAGTTGCACAACATCTCGGTGGACTCCCAGATGACATATTTTCCGTATCCAAAATGACCATTTGTTGTAGTGTGCAACACAAAACGCATAGTCGCAACCCGTTAATTGAGCAGGGCTTTGGCCTGCAAATACAATAATGTAAAATGAATGTTAAAACGTTTTACTAGTTTGACCAATATAAAGTATTGTGGTATTCAATGGTGATTAGTTCGGAGTTAAGAATATTATTTTGGGTTCAATCGAACAAAGATAACAACATGGCTATATGATTTGTTTGATTTTTGTCTTGCTTTTTGTTATGTTCTTGTTATTGTCTTGTTTTGCAGTTTGTTTTCAACGAAGTAGCATTCTTATTTTAAGAACTATTTGTTATTTTCTTATTTTACAGTTTTGTTTTATAAGCTATTGTACAAGGAAGTAAACTTCTTATGTTCTTTTAAATGATTAATAAAAAACCCAAAATATTTCAAGAGGATTTCTCATTAGTGAAGGTTAAGGCTTGGGAGATGTTTCCTTTTGAGTTATGAACAGAAACATCTCTAAAAGTGGTCGAGTAAGCGTCTTAACACTTAAGTGGACCAGGGGTTTTCACTCCCGTTGGAGCCCGGGGGGGCGGGGGGGGTTTCAATGGGACCCCCCTAAGTAAAGCCACTTTCCCGAGGGAATTTTTCCGAAATTTATACCACATGGGAAGGATCATAAGGACAAAACCCAAAGCAGCAATAAAAATGAGATTTTTTTTTGGGGGCAAATTAAGGGGCAAAAACATGTTTCAAACACGCGAAAATTGCGGCAAAAAGACGGAAAATTCAAATGAGCTTGCGCTTACATCAAAATTTGAAAACTTATTTTATTGATATCATATTCTGAGAAGACCCAAATTACTTAATATTTAACACCAAAAACCAGACAGTTTGAGGGAATCTGTATTTTTTATGGATGTTGCAAAACACACGTATGTCCCTAGATTTGGTACCGTACGGTTAGGCAATGTACATGATGAAATTGTTTGTTGTCAGTACATAAAGGGTGTAATATTTTTAATGTACTAATAGTATTTGTGTTGGGTGGTATCTTCCATGTGATGTGTGAACTTATATCAGCAAAAAAAAATTTGCTTTGGTTCTCGGTTTCTTATTCTTATTTTTAAAAATATTCTCAAATGACTTCCGTTAGTGCCCAAGGGGGGGGGGGGTTCCATGGGACCCCCACTAATTAACTCATTAACGGCTTGGCCGATTTTAATTATTTTGGTATGAAAAGAAGCGCATTTAAAAGTCAGACAATTACAAAAAAATTTGGCGCAAAAATCCCACGCGTAAAGCGGCCAGCGCGAAAACAAATTTTGGGGGTCCCTAGGACCCCCCCCCTTGGTCACTTAAGTGTTAAAACAGACTATCCTGTGAGCCAATTTAGTACACATTTCCGCTTTTAATATCCAAACGGCTGGGCCGATTTCACTACATATGTAATCTGATGTTTGTTTGTTTGTTTGTTTTTTTGCTTCCACGTGAGGTAGAAAATATGCAAAATCGGTCCATGATCGGGTAACCAACTTTTATTCTGTGATCTGATTTTTCCTCATTAAGACGCAATTCCGGACAGAGTTATTCGGCACGAGAAACACACACTTGAAGACGAACCTATCAATGTCGAAAAGTTACCACCAGTAAGTCTTTCCAGCTTGGCTAATATGATTATTGTTTTCTGTAATTTTTTTATGTACACTGTTAAAAATTTTCCTAATTTTACCAGACTTTACCTTTTAAAATACGGTAAACCACAATTATTCAATAATCTTCACGCTTTATTACCTATACCTAACATAAAATTTGGAAGCAGAAAAATGTAAATAAACAGTGGCTAAAAAATAATACTACACATTTTGAAAAAAGGTAGTATTTATACGCTGACAGTTATTATATTTTCCGTAATATTACGTTCTTTTGTAACCTACTTGTTTTTAATGTAAGAATACGAACTATGAAAATCGTTTTACCTATAAAATGTGTTATTTATAGGTAGTATTTATACGCTGACAGTTATTATATTTTCCGTAATATTACGTTCTTTTGTAACTTACTTGTTTTTAATGTAAGAATACGAACTATGAAAATCGTTTTACCTATAAAATGTGTTAAATAACGTCGTAAGTAACGTCATTAAAAATGCAAAATCTTATTTTCCCTATCATTTTTAAAAATAGTTTAAAAACTATTTTCCTCCTTTTTGTATTATACTTAGTTTAATTTGAAAAAAGTATACACACACATAATATATATTTAATTTTAGCATCTGCCATCAGTAAAGTCATGTAGTGTAGTGGATAAGGTTTAGGACTTGTAATCTTAAGGCCCTGGTTCGAATCTATGTAAGGTACATGTATTAAGTTTATTCATGTGATGATTATTAAAGTAATTGTTGACATTAAAATGTGTATATTACCATATAAAACAAAGTCTATAAACTGGTTTAAATCTTTATTTCTTCACGTTTTCCCTTTCTTTATTGCCTTTTTTTCTCAAAATTGTTTGCCTGAAATATAACTTTTTTTACAACCACGTGGTAATGTAAATACAACGTTTGTATGATGCCATAGCTACAACGTGAAAA
>JAMKCH010014258.1:0-25535 GCA_023653785.1 Ophioderma brevispina
GAGGTATTTATACCAGGGCTACTTGAGGTCACCCAGCTCACCAACATATGGTCACTATCCAAGGACCATTGTATCCAAATGTCATGAAAATGTGCGTACAAATGTGGAAACAGCGGGCAGATGTTTAGGGTTAACATTTGTGTCAACATTTTTACCAGATACACACAGACAAGTTAACGAGGGTATGTACTTGTGTGACTTTTCTTCTGTTAAAATAAGACACCAAAGCAGCAAAATTAGACACACAAGCCATTAAGCAAAACATAATGGATTCACACAAGTATATCTCAGTTAACATACAGATACAAACACCGAGTTACACAGACACACTACCAAAGCAATTTCTAAGTACCGCTTGCTTTGCAGACGACACAAAAAAGGTGCCAGAAAAATATAAATAAATAAATGAGGGTGTGTATATGTAAATTTAACATCCAATAAACATGTAGATGGTGAATGTTTTTCTTTTTTAATGTTTTGCCCTTTCACTTTCAAAGAAGTTCCACTGCTTTTCACTTGATATTGAGATTACTATAAGCTCAATCAGGCCCCAACATCCTTTTCAAACACCACCAACAAACACCAAACATACAGCAACAAACACCGCACATACAACAACATAAAACAACAATATCACAACATACACCAGTTTACATGCACCACCATGCGCTAAAATTACTTACCATATCATAAACATTCAATCGAACCTCCGCCATAATTGTAGTTTTCAGTTTGTACTTGGAAGACAAATTCCATAGATATTCCCTGATGCTGTGTGTACTCATTAGTCCAAGTTGGCCAGTCTGTTATCCCTCGGTCTGTACACCCCCAAATCCTTGCCCTTTCGCACCGGCTGTCGGCACCACTCTCCACCCGCATACAAACGTCCAACGTCAAGTCCAGAAGTGCCTACTGCCGTCTGCTGATAGTACTGGACATTTTACGGGGCGAACGCAAAGGGAAGCTATTCTGGTTTTCTTATAGTGCTAACATTGACTTACTGCAGGATTCCCCAAGGTGCAGTTTTTTTGTTTTGCCTTCTGCGTTGCGGGTGCCAAGAGTGGCTTGCTGCTAAACATATCATGCATGCAGGATGCCAATTTCCTGCCGAGATATGCCTTGATAATCCGACGTGAGCTCACAAGGTGCCGCTGAACTTCACTTTACTTCACGTCTTGAGAGAAGTCAAAATGCCTCAGATATGGCCATCAGGATTGGTAACATTGCCCTGTTGCTGGGTGTGCAATGATGGATCGTAGGAACCAATAGCCAATCAACAAACTCTTGTGTTGTAAGCAGACCTGCCTTGAGGGGAAACATGAAAAAATGCACGTCTCAATAAGTTGAATTCAGTCAGTAGTGACCAAAATAGACAGGGGAGTTAAATAATGCATGTCTGTTAGCATATTCATATGCCACTTTTGGGTTCCACGGTTATTAAAATTGTATTAGTTTCAAACAGCTAATGGCTGCATAGATTAGTAGCTTCTTTGAGTGCTACTTGAAGCAAGAAATTTGGTTATCCCTCCCAATATAATAGAGTTAATTGTCATCTAATATTAAACTAGATTGAAATAGACAAATCAAATCACATGGTACATCAACTATAAGCTTAGTTTGCGTTACACAAAAACCAACCACATAATATGTTATGATGAATTTCTGGTTGTCAGAGTGAATTGATTGATTGATCCAAACTTACACAAGTTCATTTAGAATTACATATACCATCAATTGTACCATCAGAATTTCACTGACTACAGTAACCAGCATATAAATAAACTGGTAGTGGTAGTACTTCAACCAAAAGTAAACATATGTACATTATTATAGTTAGGTTCTTTACATGACAAGATCTCCAAGGACATAGATAACCCCCATAATACATTGTATATTGTAGAGAATAAATGGCATAAATTTAATTTACCATCGTATCTAATCAGTTCCTGCCTATTTACGGACGAGACATACAATGTATACCACAGGAATAGAACCAGACTGCACATACATAATGATATTCATTGTTACCAGCGTATAAGATTGCAAGAAATGCATAGGAGTACATGTACATGGGTAGCATGGCTAGGAAAGGAATTCCTCTGTGGTTTCTCCTGAATTTGTTAACTGAGCTGCCCTGCTTGAAATGCATTTAGGTAAACACACACTGGCGCCGTACACTTTGTAAATAGTCTACATGTATATCACTGTACACTAAATTTTGGATGGAGGAAATAGGAAAACGAGAACAAAACTTTTATAAACGTCACATAATCAGTAACAGTGAATTAGAGAAACACAGAAGTGGTGGAACCAGAATTTGACCGAGCAGGGGCACAAGAAATAGTTAAAAGTTGCAGACAGGGTTCCCACACAATATCCAAATGTTCAGAATTATCTGGTCCAGTGGAATATTTTGTGGTTCCGAGACCAGCCTTCCAAATGTTTGTAGTACTACAAATCAGGACTTATCAATTTCCAAATACATGCATGGTGCATAAGATTTCCTGATTTCTATTGTGCCTTTGGTGAATCTTTTAAGGTATCACATTTCCTTATTTTAATTTTAACAAGTTGGTTTTCTGTCAGACAATACAAATTGTATAAATAGCCTTTGCAATATTGTGAATTTGTTTTTTCCACTACATGTATAAGTACTATTTTGAATTCTGCATTTAGCAGAAATATGTCTTCTATAAATTTTGCTTTTGAGTTTTGGAAACATATCTTTTGCCTTTCAGAGGCTTAGAATTATGGGGTCTAAGTGGACCGCATTTTGTTACTGAATTTGAATTTATTGTGTCCAGTGAAAATTCTGTCTGTCATTTGACGCCAAAATCCTACTAAGCAGGAACCCTGGTTGCAGATAGGATTATCGTTGTATCAAGTAGACCAGCATACAAAATTCCTTGCTACCATACATGTGTAAAGAGTTATGTCAACCAGTGCAATGTGTTGGTTGATAAAAACACAATTTTTAAAGGGATTAGCAGCGATTTGCTAATCCGAAACATCGAAAAAATCCATCAAAATTCATATTTTTATATTTTTGGTACTGGCATGGATATGCGAACATAACCTGCAAGTGGTTGGCTTGAAATCTGTGTATTAAAGACAAGGCAGTACTTTTTACCTGATTCTGTAATTTCTATACGTGCGTATCAAAATTCTGACTTGAGATCAAAAAAGCCTTTCCCGCTGACTATCACAGATTTTCAGCGTGATATTGTGCACCATGATCAATACAGTTTGACCTCAAACACAGACATTTTTGATCTTTGTTTATTTTGTACTGGTGTAAACCACAATCAGCTGTTTAATGCAGATTTTGAGACGCCGTCGCTCTATGTCTATTTGCGGGAGACGGTATGACATATTTCCTCAAATACTTCCATGTTTTCATGAGTTGGTGTTTTTTTCTACATTAAAGCAGTTATATGGAATTGTATACACTTAGCCCTGATTTATAAATGAAAAACATGCATTTCCACGTCTCTTCGAATCTCTCGCATTATCGCTGCTAATCCCTTTAACTCTGCTTCACACCCCTGCTTTGATCCTAGACCTGCCACTTGGTGTAGCAGTAGCTTGAAGTACAGTACCAGTATCCAAAGTTTCAATCATTTTTAAAGCCCACAGGACGGTGCCCCATTGTTGCTTACATCACTGAAAAAAATAGTATAATCTACATTTCTTACCATAATGGTGGAAAATGTTGACATGCAGACCTTTACATTCATCTGTCTTTGCAATATTTTAAATGTACATGTACCCCCTCTAATAGGCCTAAATGCCCTTGTTTTACCAAATATTCCTAAAAATGTTAAAAAAGCCTCACATGTAAGTAAACACTAACTATTATCAATCACTACTGCAACATTGGTGGTAGATTTGCCCACCTGAAACTTATCAAATTGTGCACAGCTTACCCAGTACATTGTCAAATTAAAGTGAAGATACTCTTGCCTGAAAATCAAAGTTGGAGAGGAGGGTAGCCTTGACTCCAGTATGTAAAAGAATCCTGATGAATGATTGTACACAAAATACTGGCTACTTGTGTGTGTGTGTTTGTGTGTGTGTGTGTGTGTGTGTGGTGTGTGTGTGTGTGTGTGTGTGTGGGTGTGTACTTACTAAAGTAACGTTGTGGGGTTGTTCATTGGTAGAAATGATACGTTGGGGGCAGGGTCACACAGGTTTTAAATTTAAGTTCGTCTACTTGGACGCAATTTGTTCCCTGAGTTGCAAAAGTGTGTCTTATTCAAATTATAAAGGTCCATGGCACGACTGCTAATAGCCTCGTGCCCCAGAAGCCCCAGATTTTGACGGAAAGTGGTCAACATTTTGGTATCAGAAGAAAGCCACTATTTGTTCTCATTTTACCGTGAAATCTTAGAACCAAAGGATGGTTGGTGTGGAAGTTATGAGCGAAAATGGCCCATTTTGGCGACCAATATTAATTTTACACAGTAATCTATGGGGCTTACAAAATCCGGTTTTAGCTCTCGACATCAAAACGGATGAAATATCGGCGTGTAACTTTACAGATGGGGTTTTGGAGTGAAGGCCAATGTTTAAGATGAAACTTATATCCTTAAATAGGGCCATCCCCCTTTAACCTGAACACGGGCCGAGAGGCAAGGCGAGCCAACGAAAAGTTGTAACGGTCGGAAAATGTTTTTCGTTGCATCTGGGGGGGACCGTCAAAAAACTATTTTTTGTCGGCAAATGACTCGCAGGGCATCATTGCATCGGGGCAGTTCTTACCGGAAAATGACGCGATGTTTCTCGTGCACCCTGGGCCGTCTTCCCGGAAAAATGACGCGATGTTTTTCGTTGAATCTTGGCCGTCTTCCGGGAAACTGACGCGGGGTTTTAGTTGCATCTGGCCGTTATTGACTGGAAATGATGCGTGCTTTTCACTGCATTTCGGACGGTTTGCCAGCATTGAAGGCGCAATGCTTTTCATCAGGCGGGTGACACGTGTACAAGGCCCATAGACAATTTCGCTTTCGATGGTGATAGCGCCACCATTTTCGATAAGATATTTTTTAATTATGCAATAAACGTATTCATGACATAAACGGAGCATGAGTAGGCATAATAGCGCCAGCACGACTATGATGTAGCGTAATGGCGCCACTCATCGACTGGCAACTATAAGCTACAAATTTCATGCAAGATCAGTGTGACAGTATCGCATCATTATTAATTTATTTATTTATTTATATTTACCCTGTTTTTATTGCATTCGCACGCGATGTTTCTCGTTGCATCTGAGGACGTCTTCCAGTAAATGGCGCGTGTTTTTCATTGCATCTGGCGTCTTCCGGGAAAATGACGCGATGTTTTTCGTGCATTTGGGCCGTCTTCCGGGAAAAATGGACGCGATGTTTTTCGTTGCATCTGGGCCGTATTGACGTTACCCTACTTATTCCTGTGCCGGGAAAAACGGGCCGAGATGCAATTGCAAACGCAAACTTTGGCTCTGTTGGCATCTGGGCCGTTTTAAAAATAAAAATAGATGATTCGTTGATTTGGGCCGCGGCCGCAAACGACCCGGTCCGGTTAGGGTTAAAGGATGTCCAAATCCAAAAATAAAAATCCAATTCCAAACCCTAGACTGGGCATATAAGAAGCAACAAGGCGAACTCGTATTTAGGCGATGCGTAAAATATTGTCCCGCCGAATGTCGCGATCACTCATAACATGTTAAATGCAACTACAACACTACACCCCACTCCAACCCACCCCGCAACACTCCACCCCTCCCCAACACCCCGAAAACCCCACCCCTCCCTAACACCCCTACCCCCACCCCACCCCTTCCCAACACATCTGCACCGCCATTCCCATCAACAACACCCCGAACACCTCATACCCTCTCCCGCCAAACCCGCCACCCACTCCCACCCCAAAACCACGCAACACCCAACACCCCGCAACACTCCACCCCCTCCCCAACACCATGCAACACCCCACCCCATCCCCAAATCCTGCCAACACAACACCCCCTCCCCAACACCTCTGCAACACACCCAACCCCATCCCCAACATCCTGACAACACAACACCCCGCTCCCCAAACCCTGGCAATACCCCCCCCTCCTCAACATCCTGCCAACACCAAACCCCTCCCCAACACCCTACAACACCCCACCCCATCCGCAACACCCCATGCCCTCCCCTATGGCATAGTAGTCTCATGTAGCGAAGGAATTTTTGCTATCCGATGTACCGTTTCATAGATACAGCAATTACGCAGATTTAATGAGATCATGGACATACCTAAGCCGCATATATCACATTACTTTCAAATTGCAAAAACGATGTGGCCCATGACAGACTTTTCATGCAGCTCAGGAAATTTGAGTATCCGATGTACCGTTCAAAAATATAGCAATTACGCTGATTTTGCATATTAATTAGCTCATTTGCATACTCAATTTGCCCGAAAATATGCCAAAATCTAATCAGGTGAGAACTCTTCAGTCTTCAGCCCGCTTCCTTCCACCAAGTTACATCGTATACACCTTACGGAACTCCAGGAACTTGTACACAGGGCCGTGCAGGAAAATTCTCGTAAATATGGCAAATTAGATACTTAATTAGCATATTTTACGGCCACAATCGAATCAGGTTGAGAAACTCATAAAACCGCTTCTTTCCACCAATTTACATCATTGTCGCCCTTACGGAAAACTCAGATAAAATCGTATAGAACATGGGTTTTTTTTTTTTAACATTTTTATCACGGACGGACGAACGGACGGACGGACGAACGGACGGACGGACGAACGGACGGACGGACGAACGGACGTGCTCATTTTTATAGTCACTGTTCAGAACTCGTTCGGCGGGGACAATTACCATGATGACCCTTAAACTCCATTAGAACTGGAGTGGCGTATCTTGAATACCCTTTGGGATGGTGAGAGCGGGTTAGTGAAAAAAAAAAAAAAAGACGTTAAAATACCAGTCAAATTTGAACAATATTTTCACAGATTTGATACATGTATTTAATGGTAACAGAATAATTATTTGTTTGAGTGAAAATGATACGATATTGTGACCATGTGCCAGAGCAAACTCTGTGGATTTGTGTAGTTTTAAGTGGCTATTTTTTACAAACCAAGTGCGTCCACCGTAGGAAAGTGCGGCAAGACGCAAAAACACACACTAATGTGAAACCTGGTTGTGGGGTGCTTTGACGTTGTGGGGTTGTTCTGATTGACTTTTTGACGTTGTGGGGTTGTTGTTACTATGTTACAATGTCCTATAACAGAATAAAAACTGCAATCTATAGTATTGAGGATTTAGTAACTTTATAGGCCTGGGACGCAATCCTTCTTGGCCTAAGAGGGAGAAATTTAGTAAAAAACTGACAAAAAAAATCTTTAAAAATGTCTAAAAAAGTGTCTTTTTAAGAGAAAAAGTTGTTACTATATAGTTTGAAAGTCCTTTCTATTAGTTTGAAACAGTGTGTTTTTCTGAAAAAAAGTACAAAAAAAAATGACTTTTTAAGAGAATTTTTAGTAAAAAACACAACATGTATAGCTCTTGTAAGTATGTGAGTGTGTGTGTGTGTGTGTGTGTGTGGTGTGTCATATGTGCATGCATGTATATACGTGCAAGCATTCATGCACGTTTAAGTGCGTTACACATAATATTGTGTACATGTGTATCCATCTAATATGAATGGTTTTTTTTTAATTTTATAGAAAAAAAGTTGAAACTAATAAAAACCATGTATACAGTAAAAAAGAGTGTGTTTTTTTTTGGCTAGGCGTTCAACAACTAGAAGTGTGTCACACGTATCTGACTGGCAGTCGGGAAAACTTGCCCACAGGTTTCATTCAAATGATTCACTCTGACAAATTTGTAAACATTAAACCTAAGAATAAGATTTCCTAAGGGAGCAACATAACATTAACTTGAGTAATTTAGCTAGGGACAAAAATAAGTGAATTGGAAATGCTAGTACAGATTACACAAAAGAGTACACACTTAAAACTGCAATTCTGTGTAAATATTATAAGGATACACAAAGAAGAACTGAAAATTGTAGAGTATGTACATGTATGTATAAAATGGTTAACATAAACTAATCAAACTTGAGGTTGTCTTTTTGTCAACTTAGAAATAATGCAAATCTAGTACTTTACCAACTTTTTTTGCTCAATTTTCACAATTAAAAAAACTACACCTCTTCAAAGGAAAATAAACCTGAATCTTTTTGGATGTGAAAGTCATCAAGAGAGTCACAAAATACATTTTCACACAGTCTTATGAATATTTTACTTTAGTCCAAAATTGAAAATAAGAATAACATATTTTTCCTAACAAGCACCCAAATGTCTTGATAGGTGGTAGAAATTTATACCGTACTTTAAAAACCCTATGTTGACAAATTTGACCATATACTCTCATCTAATACAATTACCACGTTTACACTGAGAGAAAAGTTGAATTGAATTCGACATTTTTTAATTACGACTGCGGATTAGCATAAATTAATTCGAGTAGTATGTGTTTAGACTGAAAGCGGATTTCCGAATTCACTTTCAGAAAATTGTCTGTTGACGCCCTCATATATCGGGAAGTTTGACTTCTGGTTCAACAAAGATTTCGCGCGATCTTCAACTTGGCGGCCCATGATGATGAGCCGAATCACTACCACCAGAGATACCACCGACCTCCCGGACCGACGCTAAATTCGGGATGCTCTGGGGCCGTGATTGGATTTTCTGTGAAATTAGGCCTATTACAAAAACTAACCGTACACTAGACAGAAAACGAAGACAACTACGCCGAAGTCCGAATTCTTTAGAATGACCGCGCTACCCAGGCTCAGTCACGTCAGTTGTTTACAAGCCCTGGTTACAAGTACAGTTGCATTGCTTGGTGATAAGCCAGAAGTGCACAGAGACGGGTCACTTGTCACGGCCAATAGACATGAAATCGATTATGTGTTTCGTTTACACCGCCAAAAATTCGAATTCAATGACGACTTATTCGAATTCACTCAAAAGTAAGTTGCTAAAAAGCAACTTACGAATTTGCCCTTTTTGAGTCATCAGAAAAAGTGAAATCGATGACGAGGACTCAATCGAATTCACTTCGACTCCCCCACCTTTGGCTCGGTGTAAACGGGGCTAATGACTGACTTTACCGATATAAATTTACATGTATAAAAAGAACATTTAGAGTGGAATTAGAGCAGCAGCTCTAAATTCATCCCCCTCAAATTAAAAAAAAATTTTTTACAAAGTCAATTTTTTTAAAAAAATCAAGCGTTCACCGAAACACATGTGCTGTCTGCCGTTGTGGTTTTTGAAGGGCCAAATGTCAGCCCAGGTCAACATTTATGTGAGTAACCAACATGTGGGTCACCACCCAAGGGTCCACTGTATGCAGATCATGAAATGTGCATGCACACGTACTTGGGAAACAGCGGGCACAATTACATTAGGGTTAACATTGGGCAACATTTTTACCACAACAACAACAACAAACATTTCCTGAAAAAAATCACATAAAAAAAACAAAAGACACATTCACATGAGGATTTCCAAGGTGGAGGTGGGGATGAAGTTTGGGTCGGTTCTGATTTTTTTTTCACTGACATCATACCCCTCTGGAACATCTTATGGTGTGCCCCCGAAACAAAATATTTTTAATCAATTTAAACAAATTCAATTGAAATCCACATAAATATTTTTTCACGATGGCAGTCGTAGCATAGTGTACACATGCAGTGGTTTCTATAGAAAAGGTCCCTCCACTAACATGCCATTAAATACCATCTGTACCACCAATGTATCCTGAAAATAGATTTAGCCAACTCTGAAGTTAGCCATTATTCTTGTTGATCAACATACTCGCAGGTATACATGTACATACAGCGTTAAGGTATAAACTTCACATTTGCGAGAAAGGGATCAAGTGAGATATTACACATATGTTTACTGAAAAATTTTGTTTGTGACAAATTGGAATTAATTTTCCTGATTTACTAATTTTAAGATAACGTCAAATGTGGAAACTTGTCTATACCTGTACTATTCACTGAAAAGGCAATTTTGAATGTTATAATTTGCAATTAGCTGATTGCTAGCACTTATAATTACGATGCAGATGAATTTCAGCAATTTTGCTGGCACTTTTTCTTAAGAGTACGTGTATTTATGGGAGCGCAAATTTTAAGGGGAAATTTCAGATCTGATGAGTGAACCTGTAACTTGAATTGATTAGCTAACAATAATTTTAAAAAGAGTCAAAGCGGCAATCTTCTACTCAATGCAAAAGCATATCTATTGATAGGCTGACAAAAGGCTCAAATCGAACATCTGAAGGAAAAAAAGCAATATCGTAGCATTTCTCATGTAAAGTATTTCAAGGGAAGGAGTAATGTAATGACACTTTTGTGACAGGTAGCCTAAAGCATGCTAGTATTAATTTGAAAGCGAAGCAATCATACCCAAGCGCTAGTGAATCGGCAGCCTCAACAGAATAAAGTGCATGTGAATGTTGCAATTTTTTTAGTCCGTCAGCTGTGAATTCACTAGCGCTTTTCAACGTTTACATAGCCCTAAAGCATACATTTATCCGTCATTCTTTGTGTTTACTCCATCAATGGTGTAATGCCGTGCTTTAGTTATTTTGTAAGCATGTGATACAAAATGTATGTTTATAAAGTGCCAGGATGTGGCAATATGAAAATCATCCATAGGCCTTAAAGGTGCAATGAGAGATTTCACAAATCGGGCCCTAAAAAAATCAGAACTACTAATTTTTGCCCTGATGTTAAGCTTTCAATAAAAAAAATAACGCCATCTGAAAGGATTAAGCTGAGAATGTTTCTTTCGTACCCGACATTTGATATTTACATACATTTCCAGTATGGTCGTTAGTTTAGTGAGTTAATTATTGTGGCCGCATAACTTCCCTCATTCCCACAGTGTCCGTCACCTTTGTCGCTTTTTGTTTTAATATTCCCCCTGTTCTTTTTTCCTCTCCGTTATCCTCCATTTCACCTGAATTCAGGCCCATTACATCTTAGAATCCCAACCCCCACATTTTCCCTATCTGTCTGCTTTTCAACCCTGGCATTTTTTCCTCGGTTAGCCCCAAATCAAGGTAAGATCTATGAGTGTCTAGTCTATATGAATATTAATAAATGACACAATTTGGGTGCCTTAAAAATCTCTTGTTTGCACCTTTAAAAGAACAGCTCACGGGGGGCATTTCTTTTTTCAATTGACTTAAAAAACCAAATGGCCCCAATTCTCTATAAAATTTGTGTGGGACAAAATAGCTGCAGTGTCATGGACGCTAATAAGATCTTGACCCATCAAGGGCCCTTTTCCTGATGTCACCTGGGGGCCTCCTCTGCCCTCAGACTCTCATCTGCATGGCTGCCCTGGCTGTACGGCACTGTTTAGATTGTTTGAAGGATAAACTCATGAACTTCCAACGGATTGGCTTATTTACTCTAGTAGCATGTTGGTTTTGTATGAATTATATGTCCAGAGCTAACTCTCAGGAATCCACTAATGAAGGTCCAGGAACAATTTGGTTGGCTAAAACATAATTACCACGTGACGCCAAAATGCTGTGAAATGGCCACGCCCCTTTTTGAGGGGTTTCACGCCCCCTTTTGAGCGAAGTCCTCCGGACTTGTTCTACAGAACAGTTGGCCTTAGAAGGGTTGAGAGACCAATCAAAATGTGCGGAATTACATGGCCACATTTGGGGGCGTCCGCCGTAAGTAATCTATTTTATATCCAAAAGCAAAGGCTTTTAAGATAAGTGTCAAAACAAAAAACTGATTTCCCATATTTTCACTGCAATTAGGGAATGAATTCATACGGTTTTCATGCCAGAACAGGACGGGAGTTTACCATACACCTTGGATTGGTTTGACTCTAACTCTCCTCAGGGATAAATTTTGGGGTTAGCTATAAGGATAGGTCAAAAAAAGAAATCAATTACATTCCGTTTTTCAAAATTGCACAGCCGTCAAAATGTTGTGACTTTGAGCACAAAATTGGGTAGGTGGTATTAAATATAATATTGCTGAAAAACCGTGCATTTTATAAGGATGTAACCTAGAAGGTTGAGAGGGAGACCACTCAAAATATATGGAAAATTGCCACATTATGGGGGAATCAGTAATTATATTTTATATCAAAAGTCCAAAAGGTTTTAGGTTCTCCTCAGGGTTAATTGTTAGGGTAACTAAGGGTAGGGAGTCCCCAACATAAATTATATTCCTTTACGTTCTCAAAACGGCAGCCCGAAAAAATGTTGTTACCTTGAAGCAAATTGGGTTAATTGCTCTATATAGGTGAACAACCGTTGCATTTTTGTAGTGCCTTTTCTTATTTATAACGTCTTATTTGATCCAAAACTCAGTCAGTTAAAGCTAGTTATGACGTTGGTATTGCAAAGCAGAACTATTGACCATGGGGATCGAAAATGGGTCCAGCAAGCGAAGCCCACGAAGTTGAATGGGAAGAAGCGGTACGTGTTAATGGGGAGGCGGTGAAAAAATGAGACCCCAATCGGAATGGAGAAAGATATTTTTATCCGTGTTCAAATTATTTAAAATGATGCTGAATGGTCGGTAAATGATCTCTAAAGCATAATGCATGCACTGGGACCATGATTGAAAACAGGCAAAATATCAAAAGATTTCATGCCAAAAAAAGTTGTTGCCCCCCCGGTACGCATTGAAAAAAGCGCTAAAATTACCCAAAATGAAACTTGTGAGACGCGAGCTTGTAGTAGGGATAGATACTTATTTCATTTTAAAGAGCACTTTTTAAAGATATCAGAATTATTGACATTGTTGTGTAATTTAGATTTCTTCACATTTGAATTATACACAAGATTATCAAGCCACATTTTAATTACATTACGGTATCTTTACAAGATACCCCGCGGCCCGGTAGGCAACAGCCAGACCTGACTGGGGTGGGGGGGGGGGGGGATCAAGAGATTACCCGTTCTTGTTACCCCCCCTCCGGCGATGCCGAGCAATTCGCCTTACTGGAAGCAGGATGTGTGTTGCCAGTCAACAATACCTGCACTGAAGATCATAGCTTTACATTCTTAGACATATCTCGGCTTTTTACAGATCAATTTTGAGAGAATTTTTGTACTTTTCAGCAGTGTTCCGAGTGAGTGGAATTAAGGTCCTTGGAGATCTTAAAAATGGGCCGCGTGGTGAGAAAAGGCGGTCGAAAGGGTCCATGAGGCAGAAGAGAGCTTGTTTGTCTTTTTATGTGAAGCTAAGCGAGAAGGAAAACGATTTTTAAAATGAAGGTGCAAGGCTTTTGGGACGCACAAAAAATTGGTAACATATGGTGGAGGATCCCTTATTGACACAAACCAGAACAAAAACTTGAACGACGTCTAGTCTGCCAACAATACGGGAAAAAAAGTTTCTCAATCCACGTTGAGGGCGCTGTCGACCATGAGTGGGGGTAAAAGGTTGTAGAATTTTTTAACCATAATGGCGACAATAATTTCAGATTAAAAACAGAGAAAGTAAAGAATTTGAAAGTTTTTGTGATTTTCTATCACGTTTTTTAACTTGTTAAAATATAGGGGGGTATTTACTTTGGTACACGGTATACTTGCTGAGGGATGATTATTGTACGGAGGGGTGGGGGTCATAGGGGGGAGCTCCCCGTAGGTCTGGGTTTGCCATTTAGAAGCTAAAAGTTTTGTTCAGAGCACAAAAAATTTCCCCGTTTCCTCTTTTGGCTTGTATTTTTTTTTTTCTTCCAACCAGTGAATTATCTTCTTTGCCACATCTCTTTTCCCTTATTTCCATAGTATTTATCTTCTGTCCCATTTCTCTCTTCACCCTTTTTCTTTCTTTGCCTTCCCATTTTTGGATTCCCCTTCACCATTGATTGTGGTATGTGGGTTGTAGGGCGGGGGTTTCCCTCCTCCATTGGACGCCAATGTCAGGCGGCTGCTTTAAAAAATGGGTACTTTAGCGAATTTTCATTTGAGCCACAAAATGGGGCCCAACTTTTAGGGGTCATGGAAATTTTTAGCCTGGAAAGGTGTTGGCAGGAGATATGGTCCCGTGGTCTCACAGGCCGGGGACAATGGTGAACCATAGGCAATCGATTCAGTTTGCACTATCACGTAACATTAGTTTCACGCTTTATCCGTGTCGTCTATGGAGCCCGGACTGTGGTTACTGCCGCAGGACCATATCTCCTTTCACACCGGCATGTTGTTAGTGGCATTTAAGATTATTTAAAGATCCTGCAGAGCTTTTAACCCACTGGCTTAGGGCCCTACAAAATGACACGGGGTGTACGTCGCTTTTCCCACCACAAAAGTCACAAAAAATTTTGACGGGCTGCCATTTGCGAACGGAAAGGAATATTGAATTTCTTTTTTGGGCCTACCCTTCGCTAACCCAAAAATTATCCCTAAGGAGATTAAGAGCAAATCAAGGTGTATGGTGAAACTCCCTTCCTGTTTGGATTAAAACCGTAGAATTCATCATAATTGTATATTGTCAATAGTTGATAAATCATTTTTGACAATTTATCCTATCTTAAAAACATTTGACTTTGGATATAAAAATATTTACTGACCCCCCATAAGGTGGCCATTCCGCACATTTGGAGTGGTCTCTCAACCTTTTTGGTCCAACGGTTCTGTAGTTACAGTCAGTAGTACTTTGTTCGACTCACAAGGGGCGTGGCATTTCAGTCATTTTTCGGCGTCAGTGTGGAATTATGTTACCAACAAATATTGTTTCCTGGACTTTCATTAGTGAATTCTGAATAGTTTCTCTCTGGACAGAGCTGCATACACACCACCATGAGCTACTAGAGTAAATTAGGAATTCATCCTGTGCATATGGCAATGTAAATATATAGTGCCATTAGTGGTTAAGTTGTGAAATAACAGGCGCAATTGCTTTGTGAATGTGATACTAATTATTGCAAAAAAAGTGTGAATTGGTTTTCAAATTGCATGTCATAAATCATCTACAATTATTTAAGAAACAGTATAATATGTCCCAACAAGGAGAGTTTAGAAAATGTGTAATACACAATGCCTGTATTAATTACAACAGCAACCAAACACTCATTTTGGAATCTCAACTCTTAGTGGTTCCCATGTGGTTCTCAAACGTTACTAAATAGATCTAAAGATCATTTTCCCCAATATGTTGTCACCTCTAAACTAAACATTTACAACCAAAAGAATGTGTCTCCATTTTACATTTCCACAGGCTTTTCAGCTCTCAGATGTCAAAAAATCACAAAATACAGGTTATTTCATATTTTTAACGATTTGAATTTTTTCTGGTACCCTACCTCCTATTTTCCTTTTGTCTGCAGCTTATGAAAGTAGGTGTACTCTTTCATAATTTCCCCTTGCTGCGGTATCTAGACATACTTTATAACTCAGAGTGGCCATTTTCCATGGCCAGTTTTTTTCCCAACAATGTGTTCCCATCAGTTTTTTTGGAAAAATGCCCATATCTTGATTATGGGGTATTCTATGTTACCCGAGCAAGGAACTTATGAAGATACACCACTTTCTTAAGCTGGCAGAAAAATGAAAATAGGAGTAGGGTTCACCAGATAACTTCAAAACGTAAAAATATGAAAGCCCGGGATTTTGTGATTTTTGACATCTCAGATCTGAAAAACCGGTGGAATGTAAAATGAGACACATTCTTTTGGTTTTAAATTGTAAGATGTTACAAACATTTGGTGAAAAATGATCTTTAGATCTATTTAGGTAACTCTTGAGCTACACATGGGAACCACCGTAAAGAGACATTAGGAGATTTTCGCAGAAAGAAGCGCCCCATTTTTTGTTGAAACACCCTGGTTTTTTTTGCATATTTGGAATGCTTCCAATGTATTAGATCACACCTGAATGAATAAGACCAATACGCCTTCTTTCTGTAATAATATGATGATTCAGTACTTTCTGGCGTGCACGAGAAAGTTCAAAGCATGTGTTCTATGGGGACAATTACGATATCGGGCAGTTCAAAACAAGGTTTTCCTGTTTCTTTGTACTTGCTTTGTCCAATAAACCTTCGGCACGTTCTTGGTAGGTGGTCTACAATCGATCGATCCTGTGCATTTGAGAGAAATTCGTGTGTGATCCTAAAAAAATCTCCTCCCTCCTGTCACTTTAAGGATCATCGACACCAAACCTGTGTGAATCTGAAACAGGAACTGGTGAATCCGCCCACTCCTCCTAGCAGATTTACTAGCTTAGAAATCCTCCTCCAGTGGAGAAGGATGGTAATTTAATTGACCTCATATATCCATTTCCTATTTTAGGGCAACTTCACTTTGAAGCATTCCATTCAAACTTCTGTTTGCAATTTTTTTTTTTGTATTGGTGCTATAAAAATATAGCTGATTTTAGCTGCTTTCATGAGTTTTCCTCTTTTGCTAGAGTGGGTTTATAACATCCCATACCAACTCACAAATGATGCTCACCACTCATTTTGGCATTCTTCATTTTGGGCCGATGTACATATAAAGAAATTTTGAACTCTTTTAAACTCCCATTTTATTTTTGTGTGGCCGAAATTTGAAACAAGGTTAGGGCCGGGGGGCTAACTTATACAGTATAACAGGGGTCAAAATATAAAGGGTCAAATGTTTTATATAATTTATACTATCAGATCAGTCACCTTTCAAGGATTACTTAATGTATAGTTTGCCCTTTCTGGGGGTCAAGACTTAGACAGGGGTCAAAATATAAAAAGGGTCAAAATGTTTTATATAATTTATACTATCATGATCAGTACCTTTCAAGGATTACAGAAAGGTATAGTTTGCCCTTTCTGAGGGTTATAGTTCGAGTTATAAGGCAAAACAGGTTCAAGGTCACATTGGTGCCAAATTGTTTGTCTAACTGTACAGAAGCCGAAAATATATGTGTCGCATTGTCTATGATGTTTTGATGATGATTAAGAATGGCAAATATGGCCGAGTCCACAGGGTCTGGGAGATCACTAGCCATATCTGTAAAAGTCAATACTTTGAAAGGTGATACATAGAATCTATACACATTTTCTTATTTAGTATGACTCAGTGAACGATTTAAAACTAGTTTCAACAAAATCTGACCATTCTGTAAATGATGACCTTGAACTGTCTTGAGCCTATTGTGCTAAAACAATAGTTCGTAGATGGGAAATTATACCTTTTTAAAAACTTATGAGCAACCGAAGAGATTGGCATATCAAAACAATTTAAAAACTTTTATTGCTTACTCCTGTACAAACTTTCCCCCCTTATAAAACACCCAAGAACACATTAAAAAAAAAAGGATGCCCATGATTTTCAGATTCTCCAGGAAATTCTGTATTGGAAAAGCATTGGTGTCAAAATTGTATCCCACATACTACTAACCCTAACCCTGAAATATTACCGTGGTATTTTGTGGTAGGCCCATAAAATGAGTTACTCTAAATTTGGTATAGTTATGATTTATTGAACTAATATACCACAATCAAATTTTGTGTTAGTTTATGGTCTTTGGAAGTGCTGTATGATGAAAGCTGGGGTATATTATGGTCTATGGAAACACTGTAAACTGAAAATGTCTTGAATTGGAAAAATTCAATCAATCAATCATTGACTTCTTTTGTATCTGGATTTGGGTCTTGAATTCATTGTAGTATTTTCTTCAGAGTCTTGAATTCATAGATGCAACAAAGTTAATTCCTCATTGTACTGGGTATTTAAATTTAAGATGATTTTTCCAATTCAAGACATTTTCAGTATACAGTGTAAGTCCTCACAATATACTTATGGAAGTGGTAGCATAGGGCCTAATAATATTTTTAAAAAACATGTCATTTTTTTTTTTTTTTTTTTTGCCATTTGCATTTAATTTGTGTCCAACTATAGCCTCATCTTCAGGATACAAAGGTTTAAAAAACAACTTTTCTATAAGCTGAGTGACAGAAGAATTTGACATCACGATGCGTATCACTGTAAACTGAAAATGTCTTGAATTGGAAAAATCATCTAAATTTTAAGCCCTCACTGTGAATAGAGAATTAGGCATTTGTAACAACAAAGCATTTTAAATCAAGATCCAATCCAAGATTCAAAACCAAGTCAATAATATTACAAAGGATTTCTTATAAGCTGCATACAATACTGCCTATTATATGAGTGCACCCAGGCAAAGTTTATCTATTTGACGCCCAAGATAAACAGTTGGTGGAATCATCTTGAATTCAATCATTGACTTCTTTTGTATCTGGATTTGGGTCTTGAATTCATTGTAGTATTTTCTTCAGAGTCTTGAATTCATAGATGCAACAAAGTTAATTCCTCATTGTACTGGGTATTTAAATTTAAGATGATTTTTCCAATTCAAGACATTTTCAGTATACAGTGTAAGTCCTCACAATATACTTATGGAAGTGGTAGCATAGGGCCTAATAATATTTTTAAAAAACATGTCACAAGGTGATTTTGACATGTACAATGTAAAGGGGACAACAACTTCAGAAGGGTACACCTACATCTTTCAAAATCAGTTACTTGGAAGAGATGTAGTGTATTACAGCAAAAGCTAGAATTTAGACAAGAATTTATAGTTCATAGCACTGTATAACAACAAGACATAAATGAGAATGCAAATAGTAAACAACCCTACAATTATTAATGAAAATAACAAAGGCAAAAATCACAAAATAGGGCATATGGTGAGTTAAATTGGAAACAGACTACAGACACTTAATCAGAATATCTACATCAAAATAGGATTTTTGCATATTGTTTCCAGGTGCAGTAACTGCTGAATTTAAAGCTAATAACATGCGTGCAAGGAATAGAGATGTGTTAAATAAGATTAAAATTAGCCCCCTTTAGCTGAAAAGTCCTTTAAATAGAAAGACAATTTAAGTGGCACAGGCACGTTTTCAACGAATGTGAAATTCTTTCGATTTACTCTCAAATGGTAGGTCTATGACCTGGAAAAAATACGATATTTGACAGGTCAAATCAAAACAGTCAACGAGTACCTTAAATTGAACTTGTTAAAGAGGAATAAAATTCATCATAGTTCAAGAGCATACACTTCGAGGCCACTAAATTTAAACAATTTTTTTTCCAAGTGGTATTTCAAAATTATCCAAAATGGCAAAAAAAGATCAAAATGGCGTCTTTTGAGTGCGAATAATGGAATTGTTTAAAATAGGTTAAAATTATTTCGGTGAAGAAGATTGAATTTTTACTTTTGGACGTTAGTGTGAATGATAGTCAATCCATAAAAAAAGAAACAAAACAAAATCTAAAAGGTGTTTAAATTAAGGAAAACTTCAAAAACGGTGCTGTCAATTCTGGCTGTCGATTTTTGGAACAATCAAATATTTTCAAATGTATATATTTATCACATTGCATTTTATTCACTAAAAACTATCAGTTTTTAGTGATAAAACCTTACAGCAAAAATTGGGCAAATTCAAAACAGCTGTACCATAACATGGTGACCATTTTTGTGACGCACGGGGGAAAATTGCGACGGACGGATTTCCAGGTAAAAAATTTTTGCAAAACATTTTTTTATTGAAATGTAATAAAAGGCGATTATGATGGAAAAATATAAAATGTAGCATGAAAAACATTGGAAGAAAATTCTGTCCGTCATAATTGTCTATTGCAAATCGTGAAAAAAAAACGGATGTTTAAAAAAACTAAGATAAAAGGTCATGTTTTTTAAGGTGGGACCCCAAAAAAGGTGGATTTGTCACATGTTGGGCAATTATTTTCACTTTAAAATGATTGCCTGTTCTGTAGTCCTCATCAAACATAGTAAGTTTGGTCTCATTTGATGACAATTATTCCTTTTTTGGTATATTAAAAAACATTTACAAATAAAAACAAAAGAACAAATTAAAAATATTAAACTTGTTAAGTATAATAGTCAGGGGTGGAGGAGGTGGGGTTGGTGGAGGTGGCGGTTGCGGAGGTGGCGGTTGCGGTGGTATTTCAATGGGATGTCAATGTGGCTTGTTTTTTTTTTTTTTTTTTTTTTTTATTGTTTTTTTTTTTTTTTTATATCCCAGAAATTTAATCTTGAAATATTGCTTTGTGGATGAAATTTAGTATTAACTACCTTGTATATAAACTAATGTCTTTAATTATCCAAAATGATAAATATCACCATGATGCACAAAGAATTAATAATATGCAGAAAATATGAGAATGGAACGGAAAAAAAACAAAACACCTTTAATGATATCCAAGTTCAGAGCTCTCTTAATTCTTCATGGATTCATGAGTTTGGTCATAAAGCACACAGCCTATGTTCTCTTTTTGTAAAATAAGCTAAAAAGTTTTTACGGCTGTATTACCTCAAATAATAAATACTAATTCTCCCAGTGATTCCATCAATTAAATACGATGTGAAAACGAGTTTCTATTAACTACTGGAGATATTAAAAATACTGTGTAATCTCTTTGTAAAAAAGACTGAAGCATCAATTGGGACTTCTGACTTTGATGAGTGATATAGGGTACATTGAGTACTAATGTTGTTAAAAGACTTTGATATTTATGTCACCTGTATAAAACACAATCCTGTTTTATGAGGGGTGGTAGTGTTATGTACATCTGTATGCCACCAAGTACTTTTAATATAACAACTGGAGTTTCATAGAGTCGAATTCTATATGAACAAATTACTTTGCAGCCAGAAAATCAAGATTTCATAAATTCATTAGTCACCCTATTAGAGGTGGGCTATACGGGGAGAAAAATGATGATATTTCAGATCATTTTGTCCTCACTCTTATTTGAGTAGCTTGATCCCCCGCTGAGCATTTGACACACAATTTGTCAAAATCGGTCAAAAATGAGAAGGTGCCGCCAAACTGCCATTTAAGGGAGGGGGTCGAGGGGGTCTGACAAATTGATAAATTTGTCAATTAATGTAATTATCTATGAAATTTGAGCCACGTTGGTGTCTAAACATATGTATTTGAGGTCAAGGAATCCATTGTAAATGTTCCAGCAGTGTCAGATCTACCGCTTTTTTAAAAAATGCGCGATTTGGTCAAATTCAGCTATGGAGGGCGCTTTTGCCATTAAAACGTAGGTCCGCGTTCTGATTGCCAATCATGCAAACTTGTCATAAAGGGATAATGATAGTTACTACTGCAAAAACTTCCCTCATGGCAAGGAAATGGAACAGTTCCCCAATATCGTATTCATGTGACCGATGTGACCCATATGAACTTTATTCTTCCATTATAACCTAACCAGGACCGGGTCTTTTTGCCGGCCCGACGGCCAAATCAACGAAAGGCAATCTATTTTTGTTTTTAACCGCCCAATCAACGAGGCCAAAGTTTGCTTTCATTTCATCTCGGCCGTTTTTCCGGCACAGGAATAAGTAGCGTCAATAACGGCCCAGATGCAACTGAAAACAGTACGCCCATTTTCCCGGAAGACGGCCCAAATGCATACGAAAAACATCGCGTCCTTTTTCCGGAAAGACGGCCATATCAACGAAAAACATCGCGCCCATTTCCGTAAAGACGGCCCAGATGCAACGAGAAAAATCCGTGGAAAATGCCAATAAACAATGGGTAAAATCAATAAAAAAAATAATGGATGCGTACTGCACAACTGACTGCAGAATTTGTCGCTTATAGTTCGCCATTCCGTGAGTGCGCTATTACGCTACATCCTATTCGTGCGTGGCGCTATTAATCTACGTCATGCTCGGTTTACGTCATGACTACGTTTATGCATAATTTAACCCAATGCTTGTCGAAAATGGTGGCGCACTATCACACAATCGAAATCAAAATGTCTATGGGCATTTGTACAGGCTCACCCGCCTGATGAAAATATTGGTCCTTCTGGCGGGCAAACCGTCCCTAAGCTGCAGGACAATCATCGCATCATTTCCGTCAATAAACGGCCCAATGCAACGAAAACCTCGCGTCATTTTCCCTGAAGACCGCCCAGATGCAACGAAAAACATCGCGTCATTTTCCTGGAAGACGGCCCAGATGTGACGAAAAACATCGCGTCATTTTCCCGGGAAGAGGCCCAGATGCAATGAGATCCAATGAGAGTCATTGCGCGACCAAAAATATTTGTTGACGTCCCAGATGGCAACGAAAAGCACTTTCCGACCGGTACCCCCCGCAGGCCAGACCATCAAGGGAGGGTAGTGGAGAACAGGAGAGAAGAAGAAGGAAGGGAGGCATCAAGACAATCGAAGAGAAAAGGGGCCATCAGCCTAAGAGTAAAGGGCCGCAATTGCACAGATGGGTGGACGCGCTCAAAGAACCCCAGCGATTGTCATCGAGAGGTACGATGGAAGAAGGGGAGGGGAGGGGAAAAGGGAAAACAGAAAGGGGGGGAAATACAAAAACTAACAGACCTTTTCTTTATCCTCTCATTTCCTCTCGGCCGCGTTAGGGTTTTTTATGGCGAAACCGTGAGATAACTAAAATGCATTGTTTATAAAGTCTCCGGTTAATCAATTTTATAGGTTCACTCATACTAGGTATTAAGATAAGATCTCACCGATCTGATATAAAATTAAAAGGTTAGAGGTAGTGGGCTGATGCTCTCATAAAAATCGCTTCAGCACAAAATGTGTGTAAATGGGGATTACCACTCACAATAGCTAATTACATTGTAATAGTGTAAGTTTAGGACCCTAATTCAGTCCCCCTCGTAGGGATGAAATCTTTCCTAATCTGTCACTGGAAAAGCACCAGCCTAATTGATAGCCGGTAACACTTCAAAAACAAGGGTAACGCTGTGGAAAAGGGCGGGCTTGAAAAATTAGGGAAAATTACAACTACAAGGTGAACAATGTGCAACCAATTTCTTCATGGGAGTGCCTTGAATACGCTTAGTACCGCCGCGAAGTACCCACCCGCATGGTACCACATCGCCGGCCGCAAAAGTGGGGGTAATTCATCCCCGAGGTACACAACGGTGGTCATACCTAACCACTGGTCCACACCATACGAAGTACCTGTGTGTGCCTATCCCAAGTCTCCCATGCAAATGAGCTCTGAGCCTATGTGATTATTTTTGAATCCTATCCAGTATTTAACATTTTGGTCACCTATGTTATGTTTTTACACAAAGGGGTTTTTGGTGATGCTGAACTCAATTTATCTAGATATTACTAAGCTTGAAAATAATCAGAAAGGTGTAAACAACAACGGAATGTTTGGCGCCCTCTAGGCTCTATATAGGCCAAAGTGCTGTCTACTAGGCAGCCGGTAGGGGAGTACCTGTGAAGGTACAACTGAGGAGTAGCTGCAGACAGGGTTGGCCGGTATTTCCCACCCCGGTAAATACCACCAGGCATATTTTTGGCCAAAATGGGAAATACTGGGAAATACCGGGAAATACTCAAAAAGTGACATTTTCAAAACTTAATTTTCTTTCAAATATCATGGAAATTATCTAACACACACAGACAAGCATGCAATAAATGACCTGAGGGAGGGGGGTTGATGGTGTTTTCATCTTATCACTAACTCAGCTATTGGATTCAAGTCTTTTGTTCTGTAGATTCTTGCACATTTCACTTTAATTTCTCTAAACAATTATTTAATACATCAAAATGACTATATAATGTAAGTGGCTAAATAGCCACAGATAGAAAATATTCACTAAGTTGGCCCAGGTTAAAGGCTGACTCAGAGATTTCCCGATGAGGGCGCACTCATTTTTTTTTAAATCATGTTTTTTTCATATACGTAATGTTTGTCCATATACTAAACACTGTGTGAAATAACTAAGCTCAAATCGAAGTCCTTCATACAGAAAATCACAACTTTGTCGTAAAATTCCGGATCCAGAATTTTTGTTATACACGGTATCCTATGGCACTGTCAAGCTGTACACAAATGTTAACTGCAAGGGAAAAAATCTGATTAATCTCTAAATTTGGAATTAAGCATTTTAGGTGATTATCTTTAGTTCTAGATGACTATTTTTTCATTAGCACAACCAAAAATTCTATTTCAAAATCTCTGAGTCGGCTTTTAAGAAATGAAATTTGCCAGCAGACAGTGTAGTGTACATGTACATGTATGCTAAATCACAAGCACATGTTAAGATGCACAAGTTAGAACTAGCTGGATGCAGAACATCTTCACTGCATGGCAGCTTTTATTCTAAATTCTATAATTCATTTCTTAAGTAGCTGGTCCTTTTTCATAAGAACCAAACAACTATTATTGTCCATTTTGAAATTAAGAGGAAAGGGGGAATCCTAGTCTCAAAGGGGGATTTTTTTCAGAATTGAGATTTTGAAACAAAGTTGTTCCTTTAAGACTCCGCTTCAAAATGCTTTTTGTTTCATCTCAATAGGGTGAATACTTTTTTGAGTTATCTCACTTTTTTCAATCCAAGATGGCTGCCATTACCATGGCAACAGGTCACATGACTGCCGCGCCAGAATTACCGAAGAGTCGATGTGTAAAGCAGCGGTCAAGACGTAAAATTTTATATGATAAACTTGATGAGGAGGAAGAATATCCTACCAGGCTGGAGCATGTGATATAGACATTTAATTGATTAAAAAGAACTTGTCTAGTCAAAAAACTCTTTGAAAAAACGGACTTACATAATTATCAAACTTTAATTGGATTTTTCTCCATATTTGTTTTTTCGCAATTTGTCACCACGGGAACAGTCATATCTCAAGAACCATAGGGGGTAGGCACTTCATTTTTTCACTGTTTTTTCTCTATCTTTAGGAGCACACAATGAACCAAAATTATTGAATTCGAGCCTTGGGAACATGTTCATTTGATCTTTTTACCAACACCATAATTATGGTTTCTGCTGTTTCAGATGTAACCAGACCTTTAACCTGCTTACCATGCTAGTATGTGGTAAATTTTGGTTCATTGACTAGCTTTAAACCTCAGCTCCAAATTGCTTTTTGTTTCATCTCAATAGGATAAATACTTTTTGAGATATTACTGTTCCCGTGTTGACACATCGCAAATTTTACAATCCAAGTCGGCGGCCGTTACCATGGCAACGGGTCACATGTTCCAACTTTTTGCATGTTAAATTTATGCAACAAGATTTAGGGTATGCATACAAACACTAACACTTGAGATACTACTTCTGATTAGTGAGAAAAACAAGTTTTTTCGAAATGTGTGGTTCGGACTAGGATTCCCCCTCTCTTGAGTTCATTTAAGTGCACAACAAGGGGCTCAATTACTTGGATGTCATATCAAAACATAGCCCTTTCAAGTAATAAGGAGCTCAATTTATTGAGCTCCTAAAAGACTGTTGAGGAAAGCTGTAGGAGCTCTGGAGCAATTGAGCTCCTCAGAATGAAGGTCTGATTGTCAAAATATTAGAAGTGTTAAGATCCCACCCAGGGTAGCCTCATCTGATTATCTAATTAATACTAGTTGTTGGTTTATTATAATCAAATAGTGCAGTGGAGTTGAATTTGAATTAAACTCTTCAAACATACCCAGGCTATTACCACAACATTTAT